>JXSR01S013201.1:31077-41944 GCA_000969725.1 Ophiothrix spiculata
CCCCAATTTTTATTTTAAAAATCGGTTCTACATCAATAAAATATCATTCATGCCGATTTTTACTAAAATTCTTCGGGCGGATCTCTCATGGACCAAACACCTTAAACGGAATTTTCAACAAGGTCGTTTTGCCTCTGCACAATTCAAGCATGCAAAAGGAAGTCCAAAAAAGTACATTTCTAGTACACATGTTCAACAAAATAAAGTAGGGAAAAGTTAAAGTCCAAAAACGTACACATCTAGTACATTTGTAAAATTAAAATTTTGTACATTTCCAGGACTTATGAAAAAGTGGAAAAATTCTCTAAGATTGAAAATAGTACACGTCTAGTACATCGTTAAGAGCGAAATAAATTCTAACTTCAAAAATAGTACAATGCTTGTACACAATTTCAAATCTAGTACGAAGTACATTTCTAGTACACATTTTCAGATATCATTATGAAAAAAGTACTTGAGCACATCAAAAATGCACCAGAAAAGTACTTTTTTTCTAACATAAGAACTTAAGTACATTTAGTGCAATTATAGTACATTTCGTGTAAACCTTGACTGTACTTGAATTTCACCAGGGATAATTATATCCCTATACGAAAAGCAAGTCTGTCATTTGAATTACAATTTATCTGTTGAATTTTGCTTTTTGCAGGATTTTCATTTGGTGAGATATACGGTGCTTCCAAATTTGCAGTGGAAGGATTCTCGGAATCTCTTGCTCCGTATCTTGCACAATTTAATGTCAGGTATGTTATCACAATTTTTTCATCGTGATGGTAGAAAAAAGAGGAAATGATAATTTCACTGTTGGGAACTGAACAACCGATCACCTTGTTTTGTTAATTGCAGCAGCTTGTCATATATGTCCAACGCACCTCAACAATAATTGAGGACCCTAGAACTAAAAGGGGGTTAAGTCACAAAATCTTAAAAATTGAGTTGTGTCAATGTCCTGCTACAGAATTCTCATTTCTACATTCTGTACAAGTTTTGTAGTAATTTGATGATCAGAGCATGTGTAAGAGTCACTGCGAGATACAGCAATACCATTCAAGACAACACAAATGATATGATGTTTGTGCCATTTTCTCAGTTTGTACTCAATGTTACTTAACCCCCTTCTAGTTCTAGGGTCCTCAATTTAAAATACACCAACTATAACCAAAGTATAACATGATAACTCAACAAACCTGATTGATCACGTGATTACTAGCCGCAGCTTTAAGAAGTGACAGGGCGGACATCACGTAATGTCAGTGATAGTCTGAAATACCATTAGTGGAATTAAAATTTCAAAAAGCAAATATGTTTATTGAAATTCGTACTAACTCCATAATAAAGATGTAATCACATTTTCTAATTTCTTTCATATCTTCCTTATAACAGAGTTGTTTTAATTGAACCAGGGCCTGTTACAACCAATTTCTTAGATAATATGGACGGTTTGGGTTTTGGAGGAAAGGCGCCAAAATCTGACGAACAAACAGTAAAACTGTTTTCGACATTGATTGAAACTGCACAAAAATGGGTTTCTCAGGTAAGCTATAAATTAATGATCCCAGAGAGCACCAAATGTGCTTGAACATAATAATGGAATAGAGCTCATTTGTAGCCCATTGGTATTTTCAGCAACTGTCAGGTCATCCACGTATTTCCAGCATCCTGAAGAAGCATTATGGGCGGCATCATTGATTAAAATCTGGAACCCAATTGGACCAATTTTGGTACCCTGGGGGACCCCTGCAGTCAATGATATGAAATTAGAAAGAGTGTCATTATATCGGACACATTGTTGCCTGTTGCGAAGGAATTCATAAGTCTAGGGAATGATGGACTCACGGACTCATAAACGGTTAATATTGTTAATTAAGATCGTATGATCGACCCAATCAAACGCTTTGGAAAGGTCTGTGAGTAACACTCTTCCCATGTTATGACTTCCTTCTGCCCCTTGATGAAGAAAATGCATAAGGCTGACTAAATAATGTAATGAGGACACACCCTTGACATTACCAAACTGCTTATTTGTCATAAGGAAATTTTAAGGTTTGTTAACACACTCACTTCCTATATTTTTTTGCATTCTTATCACCGTATTGATGATGATGTAATGCGTCTTTCGGCATGCTTTAAGTGCAATACTTAATAGAAGAATGAGTTGATGGATGGGGCAGAAAATTCACTCCAATATTAAATGAACTACCAATAATAAAGCCAATAAAGGATGATACTTCAAGTCATAAAAAGAAGCACTGCAGAAAGCAAAGATACCAATTTAGTAACCTGTGCCTTATAAGGAAAGGATTATCTTTCAAAATAATGTATAACATTTTTTTATACAGGCCACACAAACATCTCCAGAAATAGCCGAAGTAATCAAGAAAGCCATCGTAGCCGAGAAACCACAGCTGCGTTACCAGACATCTGAAGCTTTGGTTCAACAAGCTGCATTCAAATACACAGATCCAACAGGAGATAGTCTGGTCAAGGCTGCAACACAGTTTAATGGATGGTCAGAGCCACAATAAAAATACGCTGAAAACTTTGTATTCAGCAAATTTATGGTTTTTGTTTTCCTTCAATATTAAAAACTTCAAGCCTGAATGAGCAATAAAGATTTCAACGCTGTTCAATATACACTGCACGAGTTTTGTTGACATTGACATGCTTGCATGAGCACAGCATATATCTGTACACTAAATTTGGATACAGCTGATTGTTTTCAGACTTCGATGTCCAAGAAGACAGCAAAAACGCGGGCAGTTCCTCATAACCAATCATGACATATTTTATATCATTAGAAAGCTAGTCTTCTGAATATTCATGATCCATCCGAAGGCAATCAACAAAGGGCAGAGAGGCTAATTGGCAGTTACATTTACAGCGACAAGTCCCTTCCAAATGGCTGAAAATGACCATTTTGCCATTGAAAAACAGATTTTTGAGGATATTTTAGGTCAAAAACGCAGGCACTTCTTAATAAGGAGAATTTTTGAAGTAAGATTTTTATGATAAAGTATACTTTAAAGATGACTATACCGAGCGAAGGCATTAACTTTTTATCAAAATAAACTCATAGTGACAGAAGATAGAACAACGATTGCCAAAATTTAAATAGAAAGATGGAGAACAAGATAACAAACAATCTTGTAAAATTCATACATTCATACACCACTGGCTCTAACAAAGCAAGTGAAAACGACACGACAAGGTACATGAAATACAGAAACTCGTCATTTATTAAATCATTTTAGCTTCATTTGGATTCAAAAGTACTAAAACTAATAAATGAATTATTCCCCATAGACTTAACGTATGATAAAAAGGGCCACCACGTTTTACTTTGTTTTAAGATTGAACAATTCGTAAATTTTTCGTAAACTGTATATTTGAACTAGCCTATGCCTCAGTGGAATGACTCAGCAGTAAATACAGAGTAGACTTAAAAGACGAGTAAAAGGACGAATCTACAAAAAGGACAACACTGCGTTTATGTGTCAATAAAAAAATGTTCAAATAATGGACTTGGTCTTGGTCCAAGTTGCTTTCCTGAAGCCAATGAATTTTACTCGTCAAGTGCAGGGTAGCCCAGCAAGAATTAACCCCTATTTTTGAATCGTCATTACTAAAGCCATACAATGAAAAAAATAATCGAATTGACCTATGACCCCCAAAGGAAAGGTTTGACAAAGAGATCACTGTGGTCAGTTTTGATCTCTGGTTTATATAGCCAACATTTTGACACCTTAACCTTTCAAATCAAAAAAGTTGAAAATTTTGCCCTTTGACCCCTAAAGGAAAGGTCGAACGAAGAGGTACACATGTTAAAAAATATCAAGGCCGATAATAACGATGACTCAATAAATAGACACTTCAGGTGATTTTTTAATTATTACTCAAATTCTTTTAAATGGTCTTTAAATGAAAACAGGTGATCTAAGAAATCCAAAACCGTTTAAATTTTTCAAATCCGACCTTTCGTTGTAAAGTTATGAAGGTTTTTGTATCGCTATTTTCATTAATTTTGGAGAACGCAGGTCAACGGTCAAATCTTTTATTTTCTTTATTTTAGCCTTCAAAGGTCACGGCACCAATAACGAACCCACCACCATCAATACTTCCATTGTCAGTAGAGAAATTTGTCACAAACGAATCTATAAATTGCACCCACTGCACACCTGCGCGGGGCTTTTAATATCCATTAGTTCTGCATGGTTAACAGCTGTGATTGAAATAGGTTTCATATCATGCATGGCTAATTTATGAAAAGAGCGCAAAATGGCAGGGGGAGGCGGAATTGATTTCGAATATAAATCCAATTCGCCCATTGACTTCGACGTTAAAATGAAAATCTAACCAAATATTTTGTTATAGGACATTACTTATAAGCCAATGTTTGTTAATACTAAATCCGTTGAAGTTGGATAATTATCTCAATTGTACATTTTTATTTCGACTTTTCTATTGGGAACTATTTTTTCTCCCGTCCAACGGTAATGATGATACTGGCGGCAGACCACATGACGTAGCTAGCGCGTGATAGTGCATAACCGCCCCCTGCTAAATCATCGATTCATTCGTTCATCTCGAACCAGCCGTAAATACAACAAACTTTTTTGACACTCCTAAGTGAAATACATGCAAAGGGTGTTATTCTGCAACTCACAGATTCATAATCTTCATATATTTACTTCAGAACATCTCCAAAACTTTATTTGAGGAATTTGAAAGCATGTTTTGGAGGACCAAGACGTTGCATTTACGGCAGGTTAGATATGAACCGTCACATTTACCCACATGTGATTATCACACTTATACGAGTAGTTTTTAACTTGTTTGTTTCACGGGGGTACCTGATATTTGTATCTGGGTAACCACTTGCGTGCTAAAGTTTCCTATGGTGGCCATACGAGACCAAAATTGACCAAAATGAGTGAATCTGAGACCATAAAAGTTACAACTTCTGTATGATAGGAATCATAGGATACCCTATCCGAAGCCATAACAGTTCAAATGAATACCCTATAGGCTATATTGCAAGTCTCGAGACCCGTCCGATTAGGTCTCATAGTTCAATTATGTTGGCACGCGGGTGGTTACCCGGTCAAAATACACTGTTCCACCCCCACTCCCACGTTTGTTTCAATTTACTGTACTTGTATTATGTCCTTGCAAATTGTCACGGAGCTTGAAGGCTGTGCACAATTGGGCGGTTGACATAGCAAACAAATTATAAATACTAAAGGTTGGGCGGAATTGCAAGAGAAAACAGGCGCATATTTTACACCAAAATTTTGCCGTTTGTTGTTTAATAGTATTTTATTATGCAGCCATATTAAAAAAATTCTTAAATATGCATGGATGTGCATATAACTTGTAGACATCTGAAATTTTCTATTCTTCACATTCAAAAAAATTTGTAAACTTTTCAAAAATCAATAACTCTGCAACAACACATAAGAATTTTTTCCTACTTACGCGTGGTTGTGCTTGGGCAAATTCTTCTTCTCGAGAACATATTTTCGCGTGAGAGTGGTAAATCATATTGCGAGTAAATCAGAAAAACTGTAGAAAAAGTATCTAGAAACACTCTATTTAAACGTCAAAGCAACGCATCCAAGCCCGGTTTGAGTCACGCCTGCTTGAATGTGAGCTAACATGTTATGTGTAAGTACTTCAGCGGTGTGAAATATCAACGTTCACCTCCCAGTTTCTGGGTAAGTGAAGTATCTACAATAAAGCGTCTTCATGTGCAAGAGACGGGTAGTACCCGAAGAAAAAACAGTGGAAGCGAGTAGGGACTGAAAACATTGAACCAGGGACTCATTGTTACAAAGCAAAAGAACCTAACCCCTGCACTAAACATGCTAAACAACTTCCCCAAGATATTCAATGACCTAATCATTGTTGTAAAGTTTTCATCCTTCAAAGAAAGGAGAAAGTTCTTTCTGGGACATCCTGTATGCACAAACTTTATTGAACTTGGTACAGTGGTTTAAAAAGTGGTTCCAGATTTTATATAAAACTGCTCTCTTTTCTCTCTAGAGTAAACAATATCTGCGTTTTATACACGTACTTATCTCAGAACAAACATAACTTTAACCCTAGTTGTGTTGCGGATAACACCCCGCTAGTCCGAAGGTTCGCTTGTCCGAAAATGAAATATGGTTCGCCAGTCCAAGAGCGTATTTTCCTATACCTGAGGGTTCACTAGTCCGAATTTAAAAAAGGTAAGTCAGTCCGAAAATAAAAGCTACTCCGAATTTGAAAAAAAAAGGTTCGCTATAATCCGAAATAAAATAAGGTCCGCTAATCCGAAATTTAAAAAGGTCCGCTAATCCTAAGGAACGCCAGACCGAAAATGAAATAAGGTTCACTATAGTCCGAAAATGAAAGAAGATCTGCTAGTCGGGGAAAAAAATCGGGTTGCTAATCAACAAAAAATAACCTATTTATTTTTCGGAGCGGACCCTATTTTATTTTAAGACTTGCGAACCTTAAAAAAGGCATTTGTGATTCGTGTTTATCATTTCTAACTCAAACCATGTATGGTAATGCTGCCAAAATGATGAAACGTTGATTTTTATATTTTCAATAGGTGATAATGGCGGCCATTTTGAATTTTCAAGATGGCCGCCATATTTAAAAAATGCAAAAATGGCTCCCATCCTAGAATGATTCAGTATAAAATTCTCTACCTTCATGCCAATTGTCATGCTTTTAAACCAAACCGCACAATTTTGTCTAAAATATCCTCAGGTATTGACGAACTTTAGGATTAGCAAACCCTTTTAATTTCGGACTTTGAACTATAGCGAACCATCGGACTGGCGAACCTTCGGACTAGCGGGCTGTACTAGATAATGTGCCATGTCATTTAATTAAACATTTCAGTCACATGATAGTGATACAGGACGTCTTACTGATATTTAACTAGTCTATAGGTTGTCAGTTCCAATCACAATACATCACAGTACCACAGCTTTTCCTACAGGTAAGAAAAAGTATATAATAAATAAATGTCTTGTTTGTTAAATTACTTGTAATTTTCTATCTTTATGTAGAAGAAATTTAAAAATTTCTCAGATTTAGTTAAATGAAGTTATAATTGCTTGATTGTTTTTAGAGTGCTTTGTTCACTCAATATACACGCACTGTATACAGACAGATAAATGTTTCCATTCAATGACAATGTTCCATTCATTTTTTTCAAGAACGGAGCAATCCTGCCAATAGATAAAACCCTGCAGTTCATTTAGCACTTTATCCAGAAAAATGAGTTGTTAGCAACGATGAGAAACTTGGTGAAAAAGTATTGAATGAAAAGGGGCATTGATTCAACCACAACAGGATTATAAAAAGATAAAAGGGTGATTACTATTTGCTGTCGAAGTGATGTCATAATCGGATTAATTTCCCCGCCAACCAGTCCACACTATCCATGTGGCTAATGACATCAATTTGAATTCCCCGCCAAAAAGCACTCAAGCGCCCAACAAGTGATCTCAATGAGTTGTGTGTATAAACAACTATAACATAATAACTTCGACGTCGAATACATACACCGTCAAAAAATGTCCATAATGTAGTTTATAAATTAAGTGTCATATGCGTTTCATATTTGTTTCTCTCTTAAATTTTAGATTTTTTATTTCAGCTTTTTGATAATTTTCAACAATGGCAGCAAAAGTTGTTTTAGTTACTGGATGTTCTTCTGGAATCGGCCTGGAAACTGCAGTTCATCTAGCGCGTGATCCAGAAAAAAACGATTCAAAGTTTACGCAACCATGAGAAATTTGGCGAAGAAAGATAATCTCGAAAAAGCTGCCGGAGATCTCTTAAACAAAACACTGTTTATCCGTAGACTTGATGTTAAGGGTACGAGGAATCCCTATGCTCAAGAAAATGTGAATGAAAGATATGAAAAGATAAATAGTTTCCACTGCCTTTGCGGGGACTCGAACCATGGATTATGACTGGGGTTACTCATGCATTACGAAGCGAGCACTCCACCGCTGAGCTATCAAGGCTGCGTTGAGACGGTGAACTAAAATCTAAAACATAAACATTAGAATGCCGTATTTTTCTTTTGTTTACATAAAAAATGCAATTTTTGCCTCATTGGAATGTTTAATTTGTAAGTAAATTATGCGAATGCGTATATATCAGACAAAATGTAGATAATGTAGATACTAAAATCAGGCTATTCACAGCTCGAACAGGGCGAACTCAGAGTCATAAATCACGCCCGTTTTTTCGAGCAAAACAACGCGGGTTTGTTACATTATCATTCAAAATCAACACAACAAATTTATAAAATATTATTTGTAATTAAATAAAAAGTATCAAGCCTACCATCTGTCAAAATTTGAAAACAGGCGAATCGTTCGAACATCATAAAATTTTAAGGTTTCGGCGAAAAGGGTGTAAATTTTTCGAAGTTGTTTATTGACGTAATTTTGACCTTGATAATGGACGTGAAATCACTACTGAAGTCTCATGTATAAACTAGAGACTCTATTACAAATGTAGGCCAAAAATTGTATTATTCTGATATGTGTAAGTAGGTAAAAAGTTGCAGTAAAGTTGCCGTTGGCAAAAATGGCACCCATTTAGGGACTGTAGCCTTAATGACCAAGGATCTCGAAATTATATATTGAAGACAATAAAACAGGAAGCTGGTGACGTTGATATCTTAGGTAAAACTTGATTATCAATCATCTGTTATTTAAAACAAGAACTGTCTTTAAAAAAGACAACGCCTCCGGATGAAATAAAATAATATAGATTTTGATGTGAATTATATTTGCAGATGTTTTGCTTTTTTGATACAATATGTTAGCCTAAATATTGGGCTTGAAAGGATTTTTTTTATATTAATGTCAAAGTTAAGGGCTTCACTAAAATTGTTTTAGTTTCAAATAAAATCAGTAAAATGAATTTGTATTTCTAATTAATTTACATCTCAGGAAAAACACAACTTAACACAGTTGTTTTATTGAAAAACAAAATAATGATTAATTTGATTTTTAATTGATTTTCTGATTAAAATCAATTGTTTTTATCATTTTATAACACAAATAAAAAATCTTCAACTCTGCAACATAACATTTCAACATCTTTGGAAAAAATACCTTCCATCTTAATAATCACACATGTAATTTTTAAATTCCTTTAAAAAGGACTTGTGTTTCTACTTCTAATTGCATGTGTACGTTTATAGGCCTAGGACTATTAATTTTCTCAATACAAACTTTATGCAACTTGAAGCAGTCATTTTGGCCGGGGTGGGGAGTAGGGTGTTTGGGTGGGTTGGGGCTTTTCTTCCTTTAAAAAAAAACCCTAAACTGTGCTTGCATTTTATCATCAGCCCCTTTTCTCAGTCTGGTGAGTTTAATTATTTTTCTACTATTAAAATTATGTTTCTTTTTTATGCTACACTCTGTAATAAAGTAAGAATGAAGGGGTCTGGTGTAGAAGCTTTGTATTTTTCTCCCACCACCAGACCCAAGCACAGGGAATAAATACAAAAAAAGAAAGAAAAAAAAAACCTTTTTGTCAAAGCCACTCTCCAAATTAGTTTTGATAAGTAAATAATTATAAAGTTGCAGGAGAACGTTTTTTAAATAGTGCCCATATATATATGACAAACAGAACAAACAAAAATTATTTTGCACCATAGAAAAATTTCAAGTTCAAATTGATTTTACATATTTGATGTTTATATTAAAATCCCCTTTAAAAGCCAATTATTTAGGCTAGTATATTTTATCAACATTAATCCTTTTCTGTCCTGTCCATCCCCTTAAAGGAAAAAGTAAAACATCTGCAATGTAATTCACATCAAAGATGACATTATTTCATTTCATCTGGAGGCGTTTTCCTTTTTTTAAAGACAGTTCTTGTTTAAAATGAATACTAGTGTTTGTTTGCATTATTGCAGAAAATTGTGTCCCAAGGACACAATTTTGAATATAACGGACGAATTATGCAATTATAGTAGAACCAACTTACTCATTCAAGATTACTTTATTCACCATTTCTCACAGGGGGCCACTGTCGAGTTACGAGAAAGACGTACACTATGATCGTATACAAAATCGACTAAAAAAGGTATTTTTTATTTACGATGTACTCAAGTAAACTGGAAAGGGTTTCAAAATTGCAAAAATCTGGAAATTTAGGGTTTAGTTAACTTTATACTTATTAAAAATGTTCATGTTAAGGGTATGAAAATAAAATCTTTCTAAATATCAAACGTTGTCCAAATTAATTTCATTTTCTCTGTTATTATTGCTATGGACAATGTATGTTGTTAAAAGGGCAATATATAGCAAGACGACAAAAATATTTTAGAAGGCTTACTTGTTTAAGATATAATATGAGCAAAGGATAAATATACCATATATATTAAGCACGGTGCCCCCCTTGCAATGACATATGCCCCATCCCCCGGGAAATATGTTAATACTGTCCTTGTTTGTTTTCCACAAAATATGCCACATGCTAGGTCTATGTATTTTAGAGTTGAGTGCACAGGTAAACTGTTTATTGATGTAATGGTTGATTGAGTTGTATGTAGCCAATTATATCTTGTTATTATTGTTGCTGGGAAGTAAATGCTGGCTAGTAATTGCATGGAAAATCTATTGATTATAAAATTTTCTTTGGTCATTTCTTTTGTACTTGGAATTTGTTTAATATTATTATTTTACTCTTGACAACTTTTCAGCTATATGATTACGTATTCTCATATTTATAACCAAATAAAGTACATTTTTCTTAAAATACGAATTGAATTACACCCCTGAAATGAAAATAGAAATTGCCAATTTCAACCCCTATATCTGTAAATGGTAAAGTCGGACTC
>JXSR01S013202.1:24563-36206 GCA_000969725.1 Ophiothrix spiculata
AGGAGGGTCTAAAAATGATAAATTTGTCAATTACTGTAATTATATACCACATTTTAGCCATGTTGGTGTCTATCTTTATGTATTTGAGGTCACAGAATCCATTTGTAAATGTTCCAGCAGTGTCAGACCTTTCGATTTCGTAAAAATTGGTCAAATTCAACTATGAGGGCGCTTTTGCCATTCAAAGGCAGATGCGCTTTCCGTTTGCAATCATTCAACACTTATTCTAAAGGTAATAATTGATAGTACTTACTCAGGAAATTTGATCTCTTTAAACTAAACGGTTTCGCTGTGGCACCCATGTAACGAAGGGGTTATTTGGAGCATAGCCTCACATAATTTTGTGCCATAGGCTTGTGTGGGGTCAACAAACTTTTGCACCCTATATTTTCAATAGGGTCATTGCCAAATTATAAAAATTGGCACTGTGACCAAATGAAATATAGCTATGTGCTGAAATTTTCAGAATATACTTTAATACGGCTTATCTTTAATTCTACATCAAAATAATTCTCGAAATGCGCAAGGGTCAGGCTTGGATGAGAAAGTGCCCTCGTGGCTTAATTTAAAATCAATCATTTGACCAGGAATTGCAGGTTATACTAATTCTCAAAGTTGTTGGGTTGTGTAAGCCACTCTTAATGCGCGCGTCAACAGCGTGAGCGTAAACAATTGAAATCAACATATCACGCTCTGCAAATACATGCGTAAATAAGTGCATCAGTACGCATAAGGATTTTACAACAAGCGTTGGAAAGAAAAATCTTGCGAACGAGTGAAAAACAACTATGAGAGAAACTATACCTTGCATTTATAAATAATAGGGCCCAGAACTCTAAATGTTGATTTACATTGTCTAAATTGTGATGCTGAGTTCAGCATCACAAAACCATTGTTATTATTATTTGTGTCATACTACACTAACATCATCCAAAAGGGGGAAAAAAGAAATGATGTTTTTTAAACAGAGTACTTTTGTATCAATCAGTTAATCTGCAAATTATATTATATGTATCTTGAAGAAACAGATTGACTCGAGGTTTGGAATTATTATGCTTTGAAGGATCCAAGTGTGGAAAAACTTGGATCCTGAGCATAATAATGATAAAATTGGATAATCGATATTGTTTTGGAGTTGTTTTACGTGCTTAATATTATACCAGGTAAAGCTTTGATAGCCTTGATAACAGGTCATCTTAGATGCTTTAGGGCTCTGTCACACATCATAAAACGTACGAATAATGAGCTAGTAACGTACGCTTTGAAATACATGTAATCGATTACCAAACCAGTGTACGTTATTAGTACGTTATTCACACAGTACGGTGATGTGTGACATAGCCTTTAAGAAAACAAATCAGTGATGAGAAATACATCAAAATCATCAAATCCATTTGCATATTTTCAAGTGCGAGAATTCATTTTGGAAATACAAGCACCAATGCGTTTACAATCTTAAAAAGAGTAAGGCAGGGTGACCCAATATCTCTGAAGTTGTTCTCTGCATCTGTGGAAGAAGTGTGTTATAAAATTGGATAGATTGAGCCCATATTTATTGGTCGAGATATGAGTTTGTAATCGAGCCCAATATTTTAGATTTCGTAGCGAGACCAATAGATATGGGACAAAAATCATCAAATTTTATCATTATTATTTTTTGCACACTTGGATCCTTCAAAGCATAATAATTCATAAAAGGCCTTTCAAGATTGTCTTAGTTAGTCCTGATGAATAGGTCACGTGCCCATACTAAAGTTTCTTTCTTTTACTACAGATAGTTTATTAACAAATATTTAATACATGTTATAATCTTATTGATAGGAATTATTAGAGGACAGAGATACAGAAATAGAACAGCTAAATGGGGTTATAGAGCAGCAGAAAGAACAGATCACAGCTCTACAGATGGACACAGAAAGGACATCTATTGTTGCCTTGACTCAAGTAAGTCTAACAAATTTATTTATTGGTTTAGTAGTTGATTTTGGGTTTTGTTTTTGTTTTTGTTAAGAGCAAAATTACCTGAAATTTGCACCCATATATTGAACCTAGTTGTGAAAGGTGAGTAGTATATACTAATGCTGTCGTCGAGACCATTATGTCGCCATGTCGACATAAATTTATTATGACGTCGACATAAGCCATCGTGTGCCATCGTAAGTGCCAGAGCAGTCACGTAATGGTTGAGATACCGAATGCGAAAAGAGTGGAAAAATTGACTAAAAAACACTACCCTTATTGGCGCATTCTCAACGTTCGAGGAATATTGTGAGCAATAATTAAATAAAATGATTCTAATACATGTTTCTCAAATTTTTAACCCCGGTTATTATTTATTTTATATTGGTATGGAAATCACAATGATACGTATCCATGATCAAAAAATATTATGTCCTCTCTGACTCTTCTTAATGATTGTTTATATTTGTTTTATGTTGCGCGACAGGACTTAATTCTGTCGACATGTCCCGATGTGCTCTATGTCGACATAAGCTCGACGACAGCACTAGTATATACCAACCTGACCACCTTTGATTATCCACCTGTAATGAGAGCTCCAGGGGGTGAGAGAAATTGCATTTCATGAAATAAGAAATTTCTTGACTATATTTGACCGTCCACCACAAACCTCCATTAAAGTCTGCCAATAGCGAATTTCAATTCGGGAAAGGTCATAATTCATTTACATAAATTAATTTATTTACCGTAAATTAATTCCTTTACTGTACAGTTAATGAATTCATTTACTCTTAACTTTAGAGCAACCTATAAAAATCAGAGGACATTTTAAAGCATTTTCATATTGAATGAGACCTATTCTAAAAATTTAGTGATGAAATTTTGAATTTGATCTGCCAAAACATTTCTGTGTTTTTTTTAAATTTTGGGCAGATGTAATTCAAAATTTCATAGCTAAATTTGTAGAATAGGACCCATTCAACAAGAAAATACTTAAAAGTGTTTTCTGATTTTTATAGATTGCTCTAAAAATTGATTTACTATAAAGTGTAGGAATTCCTTTACTGTAAATGCATTTACTGTAAAGGGATAATGAACTGATTTTGTTTTATTTCATATTCAAATAGGACTTATTTTCAGCTAATTTGAGCTTTAAAATGATACTTGTTTTATGAACAAATGACACCAAAAAGTGGGGACTTTACAATTCTTCTTCGATGCATGACAAGAAAGCATATGTAAAACCAAAAAATCTTGCTTTGAATTTCATTTTACTTACATTTCCAATTCATCTACATTTACCAAATATTTCTTTTCTAATATCTTGGAGTTGAAATGAAAGCTAATATTTTGTAAGGAGTTTTAGAAAGTATTTTGATCACTTGAAATATGCAAAAACCTCAATTTTGTTAGAATACAACTTTTTATCTTAAAATAAAAAAATGTTGACTTTTCATGAGATTTTTGATGCGGTGGTCACATATGTGACTACTTTTAAAAAGATGTTGTGCACATGAGGAGGTATACCTCATCATGTGCACAACATCTTTTTAAAATTCCTTCATTGCAAGAAGAATTTGTTTTTCCTTTGGCAGTACTGTCCTTTGTATATGAAATCAAATCTTGATCCTACTTTTCCGTTCCAATACACTTGCATCATGGGTAATAAGTATGCCTGCAGCTAAATGTATAGATAGATAGATATAGTCACATGATAGTATAGTTGAATTAAGGAGTGTGTCAATTATAAATATTCAACTCTATTTTTTCCCCTCATAATCCAAAAAAATTGCAATTTTGTCACTGTTGTCTTTCCATTTTTCGTTTTTTCCATTGGTCTATAGGCTTTACAAGAAAAAGAACAGCAGCTTGAAGCTCTGAGACAGCAGCTGGAGATTTCTGCAGAAGAAATGGAAACACAGGCCGCAGAGTTGGAGGAAATTAGGAGTGCTGCCAAAGGAGGGCCAGGTAGGCATAGGTTCAAGTCTGTAGCAGGATGCAGCTAGCTCTTATACAAAGTTTTTTTTTTATCAATTTGCTGCTTTGTTATGCATTAAAACTTTGCACTTGACGTTAAGCTTTGCATTATAACCTCAAAAAATCAGCTTATATCATTAAAGGCTATTTAAAAGACAATTTTCATAATAGCAGCCCACATGCCAATGTGAAAAATATTTCATGAAAGAAAGAGAAAGAGTTCTTTAGGCTGATAACAAAGGATAACGCAAGAATGCCTCTAAGGAAGCTTATGTCCATTGGGGTCCTAGATCTTTCTTTAATATTCAGTTTTTGTACAGGAGGAAAACCGGATGACCTGGATAGCCATGTTCAGCAAGAGCCAAGAGATGGCGCCCTTCATTTCAAAAACTGTTTGCCCACCTGTGACATCACAAGTGACCACTGCTCATTTTCCCATAGAAAACAATGCAAAATTTTATACCATTTTAGCTTAAATGAGTGTCACTTTCATGATTTCTAGTTGAGTAGATGTTGATTATAGGTCATTTCCAAACACAACCCTGTATTCATTTCATTTAGTAACAGGATTTAAAAGGGAAAAATATTGAAATGAAAAATTTTCCCCATAGACTTACACATTTAAGAAGTCTGCTGAATTCTGCAGACTTACCATGGTAAAATCTGATCCTGATCATACGGTTTTTGGCAATTTTGCAAAAGCTTCTTTTTGCTCTAACTTTAAAAGTACTTAACGTAGAAAGTTGGTTGAACCACCATTTTGTTGCAAATTTTTTTCACCTTTAATTTAAATCCACTTTTAAGAAAATATGTCAATTTTCTAAATTTTATGAACATACCTAACCTGGAGAAAAACTTGCGGAAGTGAGCATGGACTGAAAACCAAATGCACGTACAGCGCCAGGATCGGGAATCGAACCCGGGATTCATTGGTGCAAAGCGAGGGAAATACCGCTGCGCTAACCCGCTTCGACATATTTCTCGAACGCACGCAACACATGCCATAGATACCAATTCGCAAGTAAGACGACATCTTTATATCAATTTCCAGTGCTAAAGTGAAATGAATATTTATATCATTTCATTACAGCTGCAGCAACTGTAAGACTTCAAAGTACCATCAAGCAATTGAAAGACACCTTACGAGACCAAGAAAATGAGGGCAAGACAGCTGAGGACAGGACAAGACAAGCAGAGGGAGATGCCAGAGACAAAGACAAGCAACTGAATGAAGCTCTGACAAGGATGAGAGAATATGAAACGGTAAGATTTGATCTGAAACTGCTTATACTCTATAAACCTTAAAGCATGCAACAAGCTAGACTCTGTTACAAGATCCAAAGAATACCCCTTGTATTCTACAATATTGTGAACTGGTGTTTTTGTATTGTAGAAGAGACTAGCAATGATTGATTAGGATTGATTAAGACCAAATCACTGCATATTAATACATGTTGTACATGAATCTTTCATGATTTTGGTATTATTTTTGGTTAATTTTGTTGCTACTACATATGGACAAATCTTTAATATAAGTTCATTTGAATATCCAACATGATTGGGTATGTTGTTATGATTCGAAATGTACGGATTAATTTATTTATGCATATGGTCATATTGGTTTATGTGTGATAATTGGCGGCTTGTTGCATACTTCAAGATTTATAGAGTATAGATGAGTTGACACTTATGTCTATAAACACGGGTAAGGAGCTAGTCCACAGATATGCATCAAGGAACAACACATGATTGCTGAACATTTCAATAGCCCTACTTGATTTGGCGTGAATTTTGAAAGCATTTGTCCTAAATAAAACCTTCTGCGCACGCATAGTGCCGGGCAAAGAACAATGGATATGACTGCGCACACTGCCGGGCATGACGTCCTATGTCAACTCATCTATAGTTCCCCAGGTCAGTAAACATAAGTAGAATACATTCTTTTCGTATGCCATCAAAATAAAGTAAGTCCAGTGGAACCGAATTAATTCTTTTTTTACTATTTTATGCAACCTCTTGATTCATAGATATGATATTAACATTTATATAATCCAAGCCTTCTCAAATAGCAGCCCGCGAACTACTTTTATTTGGCCCTTCGATCGCCTCTGGAATACAAAAGTATATAGGAAAAGCATTGAAAAAGGTCTTAATTTGGCCCTCCAAGATGTATTTTTGAACTGGCGTTTGTCCTTAATGGCCCGCCAACAATTTTAATTGAGAACCCGTGATATAATCTATTCTATTGTGCTTCTTGATTTATGTCATTTCCCTTATTTGATTAATTTAAACAAGGGGACAAGGGATGCTATATATATATTAATGTGTATCGGTTGAAAACAACAGTCACAAGACTTCCCAATTTATTTTTCACTTGACTTGATCAATCCAGATATATCGATGGTTAAGTAGCAAAACTTTATATCGTGTTTTCTAATTCCTACTTCCATATTTTTTCAGGGTGTTTATGGACTAACAGAGGCTGTCCATGAAATCAAAGAATGCAAGAAACAAATAGGAGTCCGAGACAGAAACATAGAGAATTTAACACAGAATGTCAACAAGTTGGAGCTGCAGGTCAATGATCTCCTGGAGGAGAACGAAGAGCTGAGATCTCGTCTAGGGCTTGATCCAAAGGAACCAATAGATCTGAAGGAATTGAGGAATACAAAGGCATTTCAAAATCAACAAGATAGAGCTATGAATCAAGTAAGGTCATAACATATCAATGCAAGTTTATATAAGCACCTTTTTAAATTTGTCGGCACGTTACAAGGAAGTTGATAAGAGGAGTTGATTCATTTAAGCTTTACAACCTGCAAACTGTATCAATTGCAACTAGCGCAGAGCTACTTGCCCTTTCAATCCAATAAGACGCCTGGACGTTTCTAGTAAATAAAGAATTACTTAGAAAATTCACAAACTTTATGTTTATGTATTTTCAATATGAAGAGCATAATATATGTGAAACATGGTATCATTTGAAAGCTTACACTCTGCTCTATAGCTTAAATGCTAGCTATACTGCATAGCCCTATTATATAGTATTTATGACCAAGTAAAGATAGACTGGTGCAATTCCAAAATTCAAATTAGAAAATAAAATCAGAGCTGAAAGGGTTTTCACGATACTAAAGTGCTAATTTTCTCCCAAGTTCGGCCAAACTAATTTTGATGTACAATATCTTGCCCTCTAGGCACCAAGTACAAGGCAGCTATTTTCATAGGTGTATTGATTCTCTGTTACTTCATTTTACAGACGTTTAAGTAAAATAGTAGCAGTGATTATTATTGAAATCATTTTCCTACAAATCATGAATTCGGAACGCAGCCAATGCGCATTAAAAACAAGCGCTGCCAATCAATCAACATGTGCACAGTCCATTCTTATTGTTGCAGAGTCGCACACGCTATCCATATATGCACCATACAAATTGACCAGACACAAGACCAAACACTGCCAAACCCTGTACAAAAGAAAAACACACTGTGGCATAATTTTCTCCCAATTCTGCAACTTTTATATATATAAATATGTGTTTAGGTCTGAAAAATAATTGTTTGATTAATTTGTGCATAACATAGAAAGAAAAGTGGTAGATAGGCTCCATTTTTATTTTCAGCAAAAAACATTTTTTCGTAAATTTTCAAAAACATCCATTCACTAAATTTGCATGCTTTTTCCGATTCAAATGTTTGTATTTGTCCAGAAAATTAGGGTAGGCCGTGTTATGCCAATCAAACATTTTTAGGCCGTATTTGCATACAATGAAGACAGAAAAATGTTAATGACTAACTAGCATTGCAGTAAATTGTACAAGGATATTTAAATTGCTCATCAATTATTTTTTCTTACAGATATTAAATCAAGAAGTGGAACGATTGGAAGCTGAGAGAATTGAAATGAAGAAGCAGATCAGATCTCTGGCAACAAAACGGGCTCAGAGGTAATTGTCATTGAATCACATTGGGGCAAACTACACGAGAGCTAGGAATGTACATCCATGTAGATTCCTGGAATGTACATCCATGTACATTCAACTCGATATGTTCGTCACGCCTCACACACTGCGTGTGCGTGCGACTTGATGAGCGACTTTGTAGTACACCTAGGTATACCGCATTGGCGCAAACACATACGCGCAGTTGAATACGAAGCGTGAATCCACATCTGGTTGACGTGTCATCGTGTAGACATAATCTCAACTCCTGGTATGTACATCGATGTACATTCCCAGCTCTTGTGTAGTTTGCCCCATTGTTTCTAAATAGCTTTTAATGCAATACTAAAGGTGTCAAACCTTTTGGATTTCATGGTTAAACACCTTTAAAATCTGTTGCTGTTTATTTTTCATCTATTGAGTATGCTTGTCTGACTTAATTGATAAATTTGACGGCATGCTCTACTTTAAAACCTTTGACAGGCAAAATATTCAAGTGAGAGGTGGTCATTGATAGATTTAGAACACATTGTAAACTATGTGCTGTAAATTAAGTGGTATGATATAAATTAGTGAATTGTTTAAGTTTTTATCCACTCTGCATCCCCTGAAATTTTGCCTCTGATTGACAAGGTTACATATGATATATGAGTTTATGAATCATTCTCAGTCCTCTTTCAAATTGTTGTTTCTGAATGGTAAGGTTTTATATGATTTATGTGAAAATGATATACAGCTTCTCAAAGTTTTGTTTTCATTTCAAATTAGGCCATATACACAACTCTTAACGCGAACATCAACAGCATGAGCATAAATAATCGAAATCAACAATTCACACACTGGAGATACGTGCGTAAATAGGTTTATCAGAATGCAAACAAGCTTATCTACAAGCATCAGCAAGAAAACTCAGCGAACAAGTGAAAAACAACTTTGAGAGAAATTATAATAGACCAATAGCTTTTACATTAGATCTATCTTTTTTTACCTACATGTATTAGTGCAAAGCTCTTCAATTTTCATTGTATCAAAAAGCATGCAGTGAATTTGGTAAAAGAACTACGTAAGAATGTAATCTCTTCTAGTCAAAATTGTGTTGTTTTTAACAGTGGCAGTGTATATCAATATAGTGTTATCAGGTAGGACATTTTTCTTAAGTTGGGATTTGTTTTACAAGTTGTTAGAATCTTTTGATTCCTACTTTGAAGGATTTTCTTTCTTTCATAAATGTTGTTGTTGGTTTTTCTCCCCTTTTTATTTGTATTAAATTTGAATGTTCTTTAAGTATTGGGATAATACAACTTCACTGTCAAGCCATATTTTTGATTATCAATTGATTGAAATATTTGAACCACCTGTTGCATAATGACAAAATGATGCAGTTGTCTATTTCTCTTTATTTTTCATTGTATCTAATGCTCATTATCAAATTTCTCAATAAAAAAATTTACAAGACCTGGCATCAGGGGTGATTTCATTAACATTAAAATGCATCTTTAACACATTGTTAAAGTGAAATCCTTCGTAACAAACAAACCCTTTTTGGCTTGTCATAACATTACTAAGGATTTAAACTTCCCACTTGTAACAGGTCTGCACCTATTAATGCATCATACGCTTACAAAGGGTTCTTGCATCGTGCTGAAATCCAATTCCTATGTAACTAGGAGACACTGTTACGGTAGCTGGGAAGTGCTTACAATGGTTTTTTCATTTTAGTGAAATCAGCCCTTGTACTGTCCTGTAACTAAATCAGATTTAGGTTTAGTCTTGATTCTGGTAACACACTATTTTGCATATCAGAATCAGATGTTATGATAATGGCTACTTTGATTTTTGTTGTTGGTTTGGAGTAAGTGCTGAATCAGAAACATATAGAACAGACTGTTGCATCTTTTTGCAATGACAGGATACAAGTTATATGAGAGGGTATCAAAAAGTTTTAAAGATCACCCAGAATAAATAGAGCTAGGAATGCAATTTTCTTAAGTACTCTTTAAAGCATCTTAACATAGTCACTGTGCAGAGTAACACATTTCACCCACTTTAAGTGACTGTCCACAGACCACCATATAGTATACGTCTTCTCTTAAAAAGTCTGTTTTGTATTTTGCTGAAAATCATCATTTTCAGGTTGGTCATGTTTTATTACATTGTGACATCAGTTGTTGACAGTATTCCATAATTTAGTCATCACTTGAAAGAGGAGACCCTACCATATATTATGGTATCAAACAACTAAACTTTGAATGGATCATTATTGATTTGATGGGCACTGCAATCTTTTAAATGCAGGGATTTAATCAATTTGCATGTCTTAATTTTCTCCGCAAGGTTATGAGGGTTGTGGGGTAGGTTGCTGACATAAATCGCCACCTGTATGAAAGAAATAATTTTGCACCAGAATGTACATAAAGTTGAATGACTATTCTGATGAGGTTTCATCGATATGGCTCTCTCCCTTCTAGGTGATCTTTAAAACGTTATGATACCCCTTGTATATGACAAACCAAACTGATTTTGCTCCTTACTCTTTGATTTTCTCGTTAATATTTATTGCAGAAGTACTAAAAACTTGTCTAATAAAGCCTCAACTCCAATAAATGCGAACATGATTTCCGAACACAGCCACCCATCTGCAACATATACTTACAAAATATAACTGTATGTCATCACATACACATCAATCGCTAAAAATGTTTTCACATCACTAAGAAGGATTTCTATGTCTATATCTCATTCATAATGTTACATTTGACCTTATAGTTGATATTATTAAGATACATCTTACATATTGGTATAATAGTATATGCTAGAGAGGTTAGCCCATGGAGTTGTAGCTTTCTTGGAATGGAGTGTTCAATTTTTACAAACATTGAATTCAGTTAAAACACATTTTTTTTTTAAATTTCAAATTTTGTATTATTATTATTTTGAATTACAGCTGTTCTGTTATGTTGATTATTTTGGTTAATTTTACAGTGATTCAAACACAGTTTCTTTTTTTTGAATCATATACTTAGAGAATGTAATTTTTTATCTCAAAGTTTTACTTTTGTAAAATGTAAGGCTAAGACTAAGAGTTTGCCATTCTCTTTCTTTTCTTTTTTTTTTTTTTTTAGGCGTAGGGTTTCTGTGAATAAACAGACCTGGAAAAGGGATTTTATGTTTTCAATATTGGCGTCCAAAGACATTCGCTCGCCCGAGTGACATTCACTCTTGATATTCACTAAAACGGAGAGTGAATGTTCCTCTATTTGCTTAAATATTGTTCAAATCGATGAAAGCGAATGTCACTCGCCCATATTGCATTCCTATAATTATTAAATAAACAAACCCAAGAATATTCAAAGCAGTCTTTGGGGATCTTCGCTTCAGTTCAATCTGAAGTGGAGCGATATGTCGTGATATTTGTTAAGCGAATGTCGCTTTCCTTTTGAGCGAAGTTTTCTCAATAGGGTGAGCGAATGTCACTCGGGCGAGCAAATGTCTTTGGACGCCAAGCCTTAAGCAATGCATAGCATGTTGATATAACCTCGATTGATATCATGATACCAGTTTTTCTTCTTTCTCTATATTTATTTTAGAGCTGTAGCTTTGGGTCTGGATGCAGATGACATGGTTGCTATCGATGAGTTTGCAGAAGGATTGAAGGCAAAGAAGAAAGGTGGTCCTGGGTTAGCTACTACAGTGTCTAAGCTGTCTCAGGATATCGGACCATCTGATTCCATTAGACTCAAGGTATGTAAGAAGGGTTGAAGGCAGA
>JXSR01S013202.1:45624-61132 GCA_000969725.1 Ophiothrix spiculata
TTCCTTTATCTAGGTAAATTTGCTTTTCTCATTATTTATTTTTGAAACCTATCAAGTCCCTTCCTTTGACCTTCCCTGGTTAGCGCATGACTTTTGCGTTATTGCCTTGTTAATATAACCAGGAACATCGCCATCTGTTGACGAACATTCAACAGATGCAAAAAAATAGTCAAAACATAGAGAAATCGGCGATCTTCCTGCAAGAGACATCGCATGTTTGATAAAGTTTGCAACTATTTTGGGAAGTAGATTTTGATATTTGATCATTTTTAAGGTCATTTAGCAACTTATGGCCGCCAGTGAAATGATTATTGGAATATTTTGGTAATGATAATTTGGCGACTCAACTTATGCACTGTTTTTTCGGGTTTCGAGTAGGCAAATTTGGGACCCGGGACTCGAAAGCAAAAAGGGACTAAAAAAAAAACAGGACTCACTTGCAGGCTTAGTGACCCTTAAGTCATCTTTGTGCAAAGTAACACATTTCTCCCACTTAAAACCTACTGTCTCACAGACCGACTTTGTAGAGGTCCTCTTTTAGCCAAAAAAACCCCACTCTTGTATTTCGCTAAAATTAACATTTTCAGGTCAGTCATGCTTTTATGGTGTCACTATGATGTAATTTTTGACCATTTCCATAATTTTGGATTCAATGGAAAGAAGAAATTCTAACCTATGCTATGCTTTCAAACATCTTAACTTTGGGCATGTCATCATAGAATTAGTGGGCTGTAAACCTTCAAATGCAGGTATCTTTGATTTCTCCATGCACCTTATCTGGTTAGCGGAGGTAGGTTGTTGACATCTATTGACACCTGTATAGAAAGTATTACTGCCATTTAAAATGAAAATTAGGTACGGTATTCTTTTATACAGTAAAAGCTTTTTCCCAGGTTTTCAAAATTAGGGTTGGTCGGAAAAGGCCAAAAGAACAATTTTTTTGACCTAATCAATAATGTGAATACCTTTATTGATGGGATCAGCCATAACTGGGATGCTTTGATCACTAATGATAATTCTAATAATGTATATATTTACATTTTAAATCAGGTATTCTGATCTGGTAAGAAATTTAGCATGTACTCTTCTCATATTGGAATGAAAGGTCATCACCTACAAATAGCAAAGGTGAAGTTTGATGTGCATTTCTCAAGCTAGATTGATGCTACAGGTAAAAATGTGTTTGAGAATGACCCATAGAAAACTATATGACATTTATTTTTCTTACCAAAATCTTACAATAAATCACCACTATTTTAAATCTATCTCTACAACGAAACTTAATATGGGCATGAAACATGAACATTTGTAGAGATTATGAGAAAAATATGGACTTCCTTGTCGTATTAAAGTCTGCAATTTGATTTCGAAAGTATAGGTCCAAAAAGTGATTAGAATACACACCTTTAACCACATGTTTATAATGTTACAATGTTTCAAATTAACAAATTGTGCTGCCAATACATGCATGAGCGAGCCTGCAGAATATCTTAAAAAACAGTTGTCCGTTGTAACAAAATGCAAACCAGTAGGTTGTTTTATGCATCCTTTACTCATTTCAACAATTCACCATATCTCCTTATACAGGAGCATACCGTTGTTGATTGGTGATAAATCCACAGTTGATATTCAAATTAGCGCGTCACGCACAGCACAGTGTTAACGGAAGATTGTTTCTGTTCAACGCGCGTCATGAGCTTTGTGTACATGCAAGACCTGGCGCTGGGAACATTTTAAAACGGCAACAAAACAAACATTCAATAACTAGTATTTTGATTCAGATTCTACTAAATATTTTATGAAGATAGTCATCTGTTAAATTGAAAACATGTTAAATTTAGTTTCATTCTCCATATATAACAAGCTTGATATATAATTAAAACTTTTCAGGAAGATTTTTGTTGAAAAGTATTCAAACATGCAACAGAATTGTTCATCACAAATCAACAACTTTGCATTTGATGTGTCAGTGTATTTTTATCATGCTCGGGTGGTTAAAGCCATCCTCCCGCGATAAAATACATGGACGCACTGATACATCATTATTGATTTGTAATGAACAATTTTGTAGTGTGTTTTCTTAATACCATACCTAATTGTATCATGGTTCATTCACATTTTAGTCAATGGCATGCATGATTGTGTTTAATTAAAATTTGCCCAACATATGTGCAACATTTTGAATTGCTTTAAGTTGATGACCGCAAATGGTTGGTGAGCAATTAGTTATACAAATATGTGCGACATTGGATGTAAATCGGTAATTTACTGGTTACTTTACATGGTAAATTACCAGTAAATTACCGGCCTAAAAAGAGGTAAATTGAATGATAAAATAGGAAAAATAAATAAAATATAAAAAAGAAAATTGCGATTTTGTTGTTGTTGTTTTTTTCCAATATTATATTTTACCTTAATTTACTGGTAATTTACCATATTTTACCGCAGTTTTTAATTTACCGGTAAACTAACAACGTTGTAATCTGTAAAACGCATGTCTTTCATTCAATACTTCATATGCAGGAAGCTTCTCAATTCAAGATTGCAGCCTTACAGAGAGCGCTGGATGAGAGTGTGCCATCAGCGGAATTGGATGCCGCTAATAGACAATATAATGAGTTAGCTGCCAAGTATCGAGATCTCTTACAGACAGATAATCAGTTGGTATCAAGAAATACCCAGATTGACACATTAGAGGTATATGCAAAGTAGTATTCTTCGTCATGTGAGTACAAGAAAGTCGTATTTGCTGCTATTTTTCAAAAAATTGCATTGCATACTGTATAATGTCCAGTCTAGGGTTAGTGGCTCTTGAAATGGTGAGCCCCTGACATATGGCAAAGAAAATTTGAGGGATTTTTCACATTCTAATGATAAGGTGGTAATAAAAGCAACGTATGGCAGTCATTGCAGATACGATTTTCTTGCACTCACATGATGACTTGTCCCCATTTAGACTAGTCGATTTACACATTGAAGTCAGGATAGTAAATAAATCCCCATGAAATTGCGAGTTCTGTAACAAGTGCTATGGAATTTATGCATGTGGAACATATTGTAAAAAAAGGAAATGATTTGGAACATTTTGAATATCATTAATGCAATCCTAGGTATCATAAATATGGATATTGCCACCATTTTCAGTTTTCTATGTTGCCCAGAAATGGAGATATCGACCAAAATATTTTGAAAATGGTGACCATTTTGGATATTAGGATGGCTGCCAGAGGGAAATGATGTGGAACATTTGAATGTCATAAATATAATCCTTGGTATCATAGATATGGGTATTGCATTGCCACCATTTTCAGTTTTCTATGTTGCCCAGAAATGGAGATATTGACCAAAATATGTTAAAAATGGTGGCCATTTTGAAATCCAAAAATGGCCGCCAAACCGGAAATGATGTGGAACATTTGAATGTCATAAATATAATCCTTGGTATCATAGATATGGGTATTGCATTGCCAGTATTTTCAGCTTTCTATGTTGCCCAGAAATGGAGATATTGACCAAAATATGTTAAAAATGGTGGCCATTTTGAAATCCAAAAATGACCGCCAAACCGGAAATGATGTGGAACATTTGAATGTCATAAATATAATCCTTGGTATCATAGATATGGGTATTGCATTGCCACCATTTTCAGCTTTCTATGTTGCCCAGAAATGGAGATATTGACCAAAATATGTTAAAAATGGTGGCCATTTTGAAATCCAAAATGGCCGCCAAACCGCTGAGCTAAAAAATTGGTAACAATTTGATTTGAGTTCTAGGGGGTCTTATCTACATTTTAAGACCAAAAAACTCTATTATAGAAAAAACAACAACAAATAACACAACATCCTAGACTTACTATGCATGTTGAATATATTGTAAAAAAAGAATAAGATTTCAAAGTGAATGGCAATATTCTTTAGTTGCGACAGAGCTCTATTTTGTGGACAGGTTATCAGAAAAAAATAAGATGTTCTAGAAAATTCATGTGATAGAATGCTGATATTTACCTTTTTTCTAAATCCAATTGTACTCTCACAAGTTGTGTCTTCATTGATCACAATCTCAGGAGTATGAGCATAGCTGGGAGGCACCATGCTTCTCAATTAAGTAAATAAAAACTAAAAATGATATATTTATTATTGTTTCAAATAAATTTCAGACATGAACATGATTTCTGAACGCAGCCACTGCGTATCCACAAGCTGTGACAAAAACGGGACACCGGGAAGTACGCAACACCGTTTCCAATCAGTAATCCACAGTGCTGCGACATCGTGCGTGCCTGAAAAGTGTTGTGTACTCGCGTATAATGCACACGCAATTGTGTTACGCAAGGCTCTAAATTTTCGTGTCCGAGAATTATTTGAAACAACAATAGTTATTTGTAGTTTTAGACTATAGACTCATTAAACTGCCCACTTTATTAAAATAATTCAAGAAATGTGTGTGTAGTGCTCACCACTTTCAATGCATCAAGTTACAGAAAAGGACTGGGATGCTTTTGTCTTGACTTGATACACAAATATTGTGTAAAGTTTTTATGAAGCGCAAACTTTCTCTGCATTTGTACAGGCGCCTGTTGCGACTTGGATACATGGACAAAGTTTGAAACTGCTGCATGCATTCCCAAATAAAACAAAGGTGCAATAACTTGCCCTCAATGATTGGCAAACAATATGGCAGCCTTTCCTATAGCATTAACACAGTGTTCAAATGGGTACCATCTCTTATTTTGTAAATTCCTTGGAGACTTTGTTAGAGCCTTCCGAGAGTAGTGTACAAGCATTACTATGATAACAGCTAATTAAAAAGCTTTAATTAAAGGGAATTGGACAAAATTTTGAAATTTTATTTGTTGATGATTTACACCCCATATGTTAGAAAATAGCAGTCAATTACAAGATATCGGGAAAAAATTTAATCTAAACCTCCAGAAAATTCAAAAATTTGAATTTTATTTTGTTTGTTGATCTTGGGTATGAGGCTATTCTTTAAACATATTTATTGATGCTTTACATCAAGAAAGATCCAAAGATTTGTTTGTAAAACATTCCTTTCACATCATAGATTGCAGATAAATCAAAAGAAATTTGGAGTTTGCATTAAATCTCCTAAAAAGGCCAATTGTAGAAATCAACTATAGAGGGCAGTATTTATTGTTGTCGACAACGATAATTAAAAAATAAAAGAATATCAAATATTTTGGTACATAGGGTTTGAATTTGACAATGAAACTTTGCATGCTGTCATTATTACCGCTAATGCTTCAAATGATGCAAAAATCTCAAAATGCTTAGGGAAAACTTTGGGGATGATGCTGAACTTGTCCAATGCCCTTTAATATGCTTAAAATAGCTACTTATATGTTGCATTTTGTTTGCATTTGAATATGATCGTTTGTGTAACCTTATCATATTGATCTCTATTTGCAGTCTGACAATAAACGCCTGGAGGAAGAAGGTGTGACATTGAAGCGTGAGTTAGCAACAGAAAAAGAGAAGTTACACACCTTGGAACAAGCCGTGGAAGAGATGGGTAAACTGGAAGGTAAGTTATGGGCATATAGACCAGGAAACTGGAGCCCAAATTTCAAGGGTAATAATAGTTGAGCTTCACAGCTCACAGTAATAAATAAACACATTAATGGGTATTTTAAATTTGTTATTTTTAGCTTGTCTGAAAGCCCAAATGCCCCTCAAAAAAATGTTTGTGATTTTCTCGAAACATATGATTTACGGTCACAAATCAAAATCACCATCATGTTCCTTGTGAAAATTCCTTTCTGGAAATGTATACTTTTATTAACTTTAACAGAGATGCCAAGTACTACGAATTTTCTGTATTTCGTACGGGAAATTCTTGCAAATACGGAAATACGAATTAAGTATTTCAAAGTACGCATTTATCGTCTGACAAAAATAAATAAAATACTCCCCTTGAGCACCCAAATTTTACCTTAAAATTGCCAAGTACTGTATTGTACAGAAATAATGTTTTCTAGAATACACCCAAAATTACACCCAAAAGTATTCTACTGGTACCAACTGATCTGTTCATGTTTTTTGGGACATGGTTCCACATGGTTTTCGTTGCTTATGTGAGTGAAGATTTTTCAATAAGTAAACGTGCTATAAATCTTAAGGAATAATCAAAATTTGTATAATGTGAGTATTTGTACAATTAAGCTGACAAGGAAAAGGTTTATTATGTGATAAAACCGATTTAAAATTGGGGTAGACTTTCTGACTTTGTCACTTTTTAAGCTTAACTCATGAACCAGGTTAGGTTGTTATCATGGTTATGTACATTTATTACACTGTACGCATAATTTTGATGGAAAGTTTATTTTCATGTGCCACTTCAGTACTCATTCTCTTATCAATTTGATGCAACTTTTGTCGCTATAGAGGGGTGGGGGGGGGGGCAAGGGCAGGGGGATCCTACCTTCTTTTTTTCAATAGTCTTTTTTAGACCATATCCATGTTTGTACTACATACTTTGTTTTTATCTAGAGGCTAGATGCAACTTTAGTTCAAAATAAAATTGGAAGGGGCATACAGTATATTATACTTTTCTTTCCACACCAGAAAGAAATGGGAATTTACTGTATGTTTACCTTATGGACTTAGTTTCCGTGGCCGCTTTTCTGAAAAGCACCCACACACGGCGGAGCTCTGTTCATTTTTTTTCTGGACATTTTGTTTTAATCACTGGCATTGTAAGCTTTGCTATGATTTACCTTGCAGATTAATCAGAACAAAGGGATGCCTGTTTTTTGCCCTTGAAATAGCCCCTCCAGTGACGCCGCATTGTGTCAAACCGTCGCGGATGTAAAAATACAGTTTTGTATGGCAAAATACAGTTTTTTGACTCTCTGAGTACAGATTTCTGACTTTTGAAGTTGGCATCTCTGCTACTTTGTTAAAAAGTTATGGTACAAAATAAACTTGCAAAAACATAAAAATGAGTAACGTGTTGTCCCCCTTAATTTTTGCTTATGTGAGCTGAAAGACATCTCTAAATTAAATATGTCTGATATTTTGATTTGTTGCTTGGAATATTCTTGATTTCGGTTGTGTTTTCCCTTATGATCCATGTATGCATTAATTGAAGTTTTGGCATTATTGTTTCAAATAGATTTCGTACATCAACTGACAATTTGAACGCAGCCAACGCGTATCCACAAGCTGTAATAAGCACAGGACATCGGGAAGTATGCAACGCCGGTTCCAATCAGTTATAACAGTACTGCGACATCGCGCGTACATTGAAAGCGTTGCGTGTATGTGTAAATTGCACATGCAATACTGTAACGCAAAGCTATGAATTTTCATGTCTGAAAATTATTCGAAACAACAATTATAGTTTGAATGCATTTGATAAGCTAAAATACACATACAGTCAAAACAGACACTTGGGAGTTATTGAGATCACAAACAAATTTCTCCTCAGCAACAGATTGCCTAAAGTCAACCCATACAGTTAACATGGTGTGCAGGGAACGCATTTATGCAATTAACACAGTTTGTTTTCACCCGCTATTTTGCGCCGAATGAAGATATGTGGGCTGCTCTGGCATAATGAGAGGAAAGTCGCAAATCTATGTTTTGAATAAATGATATCTAAAGTAAAGATAGGGTGAAAAAGTCAAATTCCATTTTTTGACATAAAACGCCTTCAGGCTTAAGTGTTTACCAATAACTAAAATTTTGAATGTCAACTATGCCGGGAAGTGCAATTATTCACGGTTAATTGATTGCATCTTGCTATTATACACTGTAGTAATCAGTATCTGTGAAACCGATTTGCAGCTAACTTTTATTGCAATAAATTCAGTGGACTGCTTTGGATTTTGATCTCTAAATGAAGAATGGAGAAAGAAAGTGTTACATATATCATTCAAAAGCTGAGATTATAGACAATTAAAATATGTCATAAACTCAATTTTGAAATTTGCGACTTTCCTCTCATTTTGCCAGAGCACCCCTCATATATGACGTAGGTCTGCTACCAGCTATATGCTATTTCGAAATATTCTTAACATTGTCTATATACAATTTGAATTCTAGATATGCTAAGGATTGCAATTACTTGAAGATTGTGTGATATTTTTGTATTTCCATTAGTCTTACTTCATCCATTACATGGTTTATTGAAAATATTAACCAGGTGCCCTCGGTAGAGGAAGCAAAGGTGTGGCCACAAGTGATCACCTGTCATTGGCTAAACGGCTCACAACTATTGAGATGAAAGAAATGAATGAGAGACAGAGAGCAGAGCACGCAGTGAGGATGCAAGACAAATTCAGGAATACTATCAGTGAATTGGAGATGAGGAACTTGGAATTGGAACAGAAATTTGCTGAGGTGAGTTAGAGCTTGGCTGGATTATGTTGCTTAGTAGATATACATTGGGGAGGGTGGGTTGGTATGGGGACATTTGGAGCATGCAGTGAGGATGCAAAACAAATTCTGGAAAACTATCAGTGAATTGGAGATGAGGAACTTGGAATTGGAACAGAAATTTGCTGAGGTGAGTCAGGGCTTGGTCCTTGGATCATGGATGATGTCTGTTGTTTAACCCTTTGAACCCTGGTCAACAACAGGGTACTTAATTTTTCTCTGAAAATTCATTTTTGCAGTCACTGAGAATCTTCAGATAATTATTTGATTTCAGATATTTTAGATATGTTCATCATCCAAATTCAGAAAATTTGGGCTTGATTTAACCATTTTAGTGGTTTTGTTTAACCAAATTCAGATATTTCCATGAAAAATCATTCTCATGCCTGTTTCTGGACAAACCAATAGCCTAATTTCAGTTTCAGCATGACATTTCTTTGATTATTTATATTCTGAAGCTATTAGGGTTGAAAGGTTGCATGGGAACATCAGTATGTCTGTAAATGGAAACATGTGTCAAAGACCTATAAATCAGCCTCTAGGGTTAAAAGGATTAATCAGTAAACAGACATTGGGAGAGGATGGATTGACATGGTGGCACTTTGGTCAAGTGTCCCAACTCTTTGACCAATATAGTTGGTTAATTGAAGGACATTGTATAAGGTTGAGTTGGTTGGTACAATGATACTGCAGCCTTAGTCACTCACAGATGCCAACCATACAAGGGATCAACATAATGAGACAGAGTTTTGGATTTCAGGTATAGGAGGAAACTAGAGTACCAGGGTAAACCTACCAGAACAGGGGTCGATTTCACTAACGTTAAAATGCATCGTTAACCCATCATAAGACCAAAACCCATCGTTAGCTACGACGACCTCTTGACCCCACGCAATGTTAACAAAGGGTTAGATTTTTCTAATGCATAATTCATATACCTTACGATGAGGTGAACACTTACGAAGGGTTTTCACATCTTTGTGAAGTCTAGTTGTAGTTACGAGCTGAACCCTTTGTTTGCTACGATGCATCGTAATGTTAGTGAAATCGACCCCTGGTCTTATGTGTCAAAATTAGATCAATCATTAGTGATATTGTTAGTTTTAAGAACTGATTGTGCTTACTTTGTTTATCACCTAATTTTCTTATTTATTTTATTTGTTTGTTTGTTTGTTTGTTATCAGCTGACAAAGCTTAATCTTGAGATGCAGAAGACCGACTCAGAATTGCGAGATGAGTTGTCAACATGCGTCACCAAGGCAGCAAGTGACATGGATAAGAAACGAATTGCAGAACTAGAAAAGAATGAAGCAACAATCAGACTAGAAAATGATAAATTAAAGGTATGTTAAATCATAAAAGAATGATACAGAGTAATGCACATGATATACTTACAAGATGCAGCTAGCGTGTGGTTTGATTTTAGATGCTAAGAAGACGCTAACCAGGCACTAGCAAATCAAAATATATTCAACTTTGACGTCTTCGTTAGCATCTAGGTAGAGGCTAGCTACGTCTTGTAAGTATTTCATGCTCATAAAGTAAAATGAGATTGAAGGAGAGCATAAGCAGACTGACTAGATTACTTCATTAAGCTTAGCATTGAAATTACACACCACCACAAGGATTACTGTTGATGGCCCATCATATTTGGCACCCAGAAAATAGACCACACTAGCCTATCTGCATGTCATGTGACGCATAGTTTATACAGGGTATCCCAATTAAAAACGCAACAAACTTTGAACTTTTCTTTTGAGAGAACAAAGCACATTTGTGAGTAAATGTTATAATGATATGATAGAATGGACCACTGTCTTCATTTTTTCTGTGTTTTTTTGTTAAAGACTTGTAAATAACATAATTATTGGTTGACATCTTTCATTAGAATCCTTTTTGTCGACTCTTTTGGTAGAAACTGTATTCTACCCGGGGGGACGGGTTGGCGCAGCATTTCTGACCTCGCCTTTCACCGCTGTGGCCCGGGTTCAATTCCCGGTCGGACCTAGGTTGTACGTGAATTTGGTTGTGGATCCATACTCGTCCTCGCAGGTTTTCTCCGAGCACTTCGGTTTCCTCCTGCATCTAAAATTGAAAATTCTTTCCATTATTCTGTCTTTCACACCACGGAGGCGTCCCTTGAATTTAATGCATTTGCACTATTGGGATTAGCCTGGCTTAATACAGCCGAATGTTATAAATAAATAAATAAACTACTCAGTTCTGTACTTTAATTGAAAATTTTAAGCTGTTTTAGTTAAAGATGAACTTAAAATATCACTAAATTTTAGGTACAGGATAGGTAAGATTTGTTTGGATTGATTGTGCTCTAGTTGGTTCCAGAATATTGCCATATTCTCCTCATTTCAAGTTTTGCATTTCTTTAGCTGGAAGTCTAATCTCACAAATCGGACCAAAGTAGATTTAAAGGGCTTTCTTAAATTCTTCATATCTTTGGACTTGAGTGGTAGAATTAAACGGGACAAAAAGCATGTTGTAGAGTAATTACTCCACTTTTGAAAAACATATATTACTATGATTTAATCTTTTGGCAACTATTTTTAACATTTTTTATTTGCTCGTTGCATTAATATTGGGACAAGCTGTACTAACCCAATGTTTTTGTAAATAATACCTGTACTATGTGTAGCTTGGTAAGTGCATAGATCTTGATTTTACACACAAACAGCATGTACATTTTATTTCATACACAGACTTCCTATTGAGAATTGAGATCTATAGCCCAAGTAATAATTTATTGGACAATACAAATAAAAATCCAGAGTGCAGGGCCCAATTGTCCGTGAATGCAATCCATATCCTGGATTTTTGTTTACATTGTCCAATAGATTTTTATTTTGACTATAGATATGTGAATTTCCAAATATCCTCCTATAAGAGCAGCAATTAAGATGGCCGCGTCAATTTCCACTTTAGATTCCTCGGACCACATGGAGCAAAATCATACCCACAAATTAGAACAACGCATTTTTAAGGGAGCACTTAATCTTCATATATTTAAAAACTGATTCCACTTTTGGAAAAAAAATATGTTGTTTTTAAATGTCAATTGTATTTGAATTGTAGGAGATAGTGGAGGTTGCTTCCTTTCAGACCAGGGCCTTAGAATCACAGCAGGTCTCAAGAGAAAAAGAGGTGATGTCACTACGGAAGCAATTAATGGACATACAGACACAGAGCGATGAGAAAGCAATCATCGGTAAGTCACAAGATTTTTTTTCTAGATATTATGTATAGATTATGTCCGTGAGCTGCAGAGATGCCAAAAACATGCCGCAAGAATATAACTTGAGTTAAAACAATGTTATCTTCAGTTTAATGTTCAATAACAACCGGTGGCTGACTTGTGACCGACCGGGTAACACAAGAATACACGGATGTCATACCGATGTTTCGGCTTTGCCACTTCCTTCCGATTTCCAGACACCAGTCGGCGAGCGCTGGTTATGTGACCATAGCATTCAAGTCGCAAAGCATTTAATTAGTATACCAATTACAGCAACGACAGAGCATTTTTTATGAATTTCAGCTTTAGATCTAAATGTGAGATAATAAGACATATATAATTAAACCCAACATGTTTATATTTCTATAGATTCTAATGCCAATGTACAATTTTATTATTTTGCAATTTTCCTCTCAAGGCAAGTTGCATCATCATATCGTAGCACTACAAGTAAGTGAAGGGACTGCAGTACGCAAACTAGAAGCCGCTAACACTAAAGTGAAGAAGTTAGAAGCCCACTGCTTGAGGTTACAGAAACGTGTGGATGAGAAGTCCCAGAGTTTGTATCATTGTCAAGTTGCTGCTAGGAATAAAGCCAGACATCTCAAGGCAACAATACAAGTGAGTTAAAGTCCATCTGACATTTTTAAGTTTCGTGCCGGCAACAGTCAATAAGTATGCCAAATTCAGCAGAATGTTGATCACATGGCCGTTTTATCAACCAATCATGTACGAGCTCATAAGATGCAATTTTTTGTTATCAAAATTTTCCGAAAATTCTTTGGTTTTATCAACCAATCACGTACAAGCTCATAAGATGCATTTTTTTTAAAACAAAATTTTCCAAAAATTCTGTAGCATTTGCAGTGCAATAAATGTGAAAAATAATTATATTCAGACCCATAGAGGCACTAATTCTGAACAACTTTTGGCTGGGGGTACCATTTGCTCACTGACAGAAAGAGTGAAATATCCATTTGAAATCGCCTGATTAAGCTTACAATTGCCAGTCAACTCGGAACGCATCATATTAAAAGTGACTCGTTAGTGCTAACCCTAATTGCAAGTTCGAATTTGTACGCAACCAGTTAACGAGAACGTGAATCTTACATTCCAGTTATTGTGTTAAAGAGTTATTTTTTCTGTCGGCAATTGCCGGAATGTCTAAAATCAGCTTCGGAAATTCTCGGAAAGTTGTGGTTTGAAAAGGACTATTGCATGTAACGCTGGGCACGAGACCCGGGTACTCGAGCCCCGCTCGTACATTTCGAGCCCCGAGACCCAAAAATGGATACTCGATGCTCAAAAAAAATAGTAATTGTGTATTTTACAGGTTTTAGTATGTCCATCATTCAATGAATCTAGATTTTATTTGCAAAATTCCTTCACAAAACTTACATAATGTTCCTATTTATTTCCTCTAAGCATTTAACAAAGTTAAAGTTGTAAAAACTATCCATAAAACAACACTATTATTCCCATTTTGTTCGTATTATTCCATAAGCTTCCATTATCGCTATTGAAATAAAAATAAAATTTACCGGAAGCGTCATCAACCAGGAGCGTCGCCGTCCAAACCTAGCTGAAAGAGTGGTGCTCCTCGACAACAACGCAAAATTTTCGGGTACCCGGGTATCTGCTCGAAAAATATTTCGAGTACCCGGGCATAAAAATGCCCGAAATTCCCAGCCTTAATTACATGCGATGGGATCTCTATAGAGCTGGGGTGAGGTCTGTTGTGGTGGTTTAAAGGTAGCAGTGACATCAACAATTTGAAGTGTGGTACCTCAACTTTGACATCTTTGAAACATTTTGCGGCAAACGCTGCAAGGGGATGTAACAAGTGTTGTTTTGGTCGCAATGACATATTGTGAACAACTGGGTTGAATTCAACTTTAGGAACATTTCGCAAACACTTGTAAGTGGGAGGGCCTGATGTAAAAGGAGGATGGAGCCTTTAAACTTTTTGAGGTCTGAAAAGGGGGCCCTGGAAAAATCATCCTAATTTTATCCATAAAAAAGTTTTTAAGGTATCCAGTGAGGAAAAGGTACCCTGAAAAGTTTAGAGGTCTGAAAGGGGGGTAATTTTTTTTTTTTCGCTTTGAAATTTTTTTGCATCAGCTTCCCCCTTCCCCACAAGTGTTTGTAATCAGTCCTTAATCATGATAAACCAATCAATGTTTCAATGAGGTCAGTATGTAAGTGAAGAAGGTAATTTGAAAGGCTATGAATTCAATCCCCATTACATCCTGCTCGGTACTGAATCCTTAGAAGTTTCTTTACTCACCTTGTTCCTCCCCTGCCCATGTGAAATTATTTTTAAAAGGTGCTGAATAAGGTTAATCAGACTCTGGTGTTCAGAACAGTGTCTTACACCTTACAAGTTATAAATATGAAATTTTAATCATGTGATAGAACTAAATATTGATATAGACTCACCAGGTATACACTGTATGCAGCGTCCCAGGAAGGAGCATTCGCACAGGGGACCAACGGCTTTACGTGACTTCCGAACCACGGAGCAATTAAAGTAAAGTTTCTTGCCCAAGGAAACAAGGAGACATAGTCTAACCCCAAACATACACATTAAAATGGAACTTAAAAATGCCACGGGCACCGTGGTTGTTAGTATATTAGTACTTTTGCACATAACTACAGGCATGAAAATTATCAGCTTTACAACTGATTTCAGCTTTTTTTTATTTAATTTTTGGAATTGTTTAAAGTCAATTTTCATACCATAAACTATTTCAATATTAGCATCGTCAAATCAACTAAAATATATGTGAGTCAGAGATGCCACATTTCAGATTAAATTCTGAATTCAGATTTTTTCAATTGGTTTTAGCCTAAATTCAGAGTTTTTTATTGGTTGTTACAAAGGTACAGGCAATTTTGGTTTCTCGCGCACTGAGTCGCTATTAATCATTCTGTATTGATTACCCCATACTTTGATCCAGGAGCTACGTCGTAATTTTAGTGGTGCTGTACCATTAGGCGATCAAGAGAAGTTTTCCAAAGCTATGTTACAACTAAAACAGGATAAGGAAAGAATGGGAAGTCAGAACAAAGTGGTAAGTCAGAAAACCCCAAATTTAGGTATATTTAATGTACAGTATTTTTGTCTCGCCTGAAAATCTTCCTGATTTTCAGGAAGAGACATAGCGATCCAATTTTCAGTCCGCCGTCCGGAGCGTATCTCGGAAACCGCATGCCCTACGTTAATGATATTTGGTGACTGGGTAGACCCTGAGCCGAACTGGATCCAGCAACAATTTTGGCTCGAAATATGCTAATAAGTACCTAATTTGCATAATTTATGCCAGCGATCAAAAGTGTCAATGGTGACCCCGTCGTCCGATCTTTCCCTTGGGGTTAAATTTTCAACTTTGTCCGATTTCAAAGATTAAGGTGTCAAATTGTGTCTTGGACCAGCGATCAAAAGTGCCAATGGTGACCCCATTGCATGAACTTTCCCTTGGGATCCACCCCACAACTGAATGATTAAGTAGGTGGTCGATACGCAGGCGAGACTACTGGTTCGCGAACCATCTTGTTATTTATTAAGTTTCCCTGCGTACTGCATTGTTTAACTGGAACGTAACGCGCACAATCGTCTGCACTTCACAAGCACTGGAATTAGACCAATTACATGCTGTAAATACGTGCAAATTTCACGCAAACCACCGTAGCAACAAGCGTCGTTCCCAAAAAAAAAACCCGAACGGAGAAACTTAATTGTTAAAAATACTGTATGTGGGCATTTTCACGGTAACGGAAGGACAATCACAGCATTTTTCTGTATTTCAAACACATACATTGCCAAAATTGAATTGGATAAAATAAAACTAATTCCATA
>JXSR01S013202.1:61953-73498 GCA_000969725.1 Ophiothrix spiculata
AAAACCATTGGGGTTGGGACATCGACGGTAATTTATTGCACATCCTCCATTGTATGCCTTTTGCAGACTTTAACCAAGGACACACAGTATGCTCATATGTGGGTTTAAACTTTTTACACTAGAATACCTTTAAGAAAATGATTTTTTATTACTTATATGTACAGGATTGCCATCTAAATATCCCTTAAAGAGGCAACTATCATTTATTTTTTACCTAACTGTGAAGATCTTTACACCTGGAATAGGACATCATGAAAATCTGGCACAATGTTCATCTTAAGCAAGACTATTGGCAGAAATTCAGAAATTCAAACTTTATTCAAACGTATACCCAATTTAAGACCACCATCTACTGTAGTCCATCTCAAAGAAAACACATCATTCAATCACCTGACTTGGCTCATTCAAGACAATTGTGATGCGTTTTACTATTCTTCAATTTCCCCCAGTGACAAGGTCTGTGCTGTGACACTCATGGCAAAAACCAATCACATCCTACTGCATGGAATGTAGGACGCCAAGCATGACGCAGGTCAAAACTTATCAAGAAGCATTATTGAGCAAAAAAGAAAAAAGGCAGAACTGTACTCTGGCAACTGAATGGTAATTTGACTGAGAATGCTATTAAGCCAGCCAAGCGCCGTTCCTTGCTAATGCACAATTTGGTGGTAAATTGTAAGATGCGTATTGCGTTGAGTCAAGTAATGGTAGCGCGAGACAGAACGCAGAGCTTGGTCAATACGCACTCGCGCAGCATCGGTCCAGGCATGGGGCCCGCATGGCGCAATCCCCTAACTAAGCCCAATTTTTAGGGTGCAAATAGACCAGTTTCCTATCTGTACTTTCTTTAATCTATGGGCAGAACAGAGCAGGTAGACACACTACAGCAGGGAAGCAAGTTTTCAGGAAATTAAATTTTACTGAAAGTATCTTGTTTTCCAGAAAAGAATAGGAAAGAGTTCATTTCCAGGAAATTTCGAGACATTTCAGGACATTTTGACTTCAGTGATTTGCATCCCCACTCACTGTATGCACGACACGCTTTAGAAAGGGTGGGTCTAGAAAATCCAAAAATTGTCAAAAGGATGGGGTTCAGAGAATTTCTAGTAAAAAAAGGTGCCTTGATAAAAAGGGTGGGTCTGAAATAAAAAGGGTGGGCTTCTTACCCTTTGACTAGAGGGGTAAGAGAACTTTCAGTATAAAGGGTGCCTGGATAAAAAGGGTGGGGCTAAAACCCCACTGCATACAGTGCCGCTACAGCCTTTATGATATACGATGTATTTATATTCCTCATATATTTTTTTAAAGTATCATTTTTGATTTCAGCTCAAATATGAGAGGGAAAAAGTATCTGATCAATTGAGTGAGTTGGAACTTAAACACAATGGATTGCAGGAATTGATACAGACATTACAAGATGGTAAAGGTGCAGCTAAAGTGGCAGAATGGCACAGCAAAATGCAGGACACTAGGCTACAGCATCTCAAGCTAACTCGCAAGAATAACAGGCTACAAGAACAGGTCAGTTTACGTTAGGCAAAAAATCCCCCAACTCTGTCTCAGGTTCTTTAAGCAAAAAATCTCCTGAAAACCTAAAAAAAAGGAAATGCGGTAAAATTCTGCAGGGGAACCTGAGACAGAGTTCTTCTTTTTTTTTTTTTGCTTTAGATTTGAATAAGTTGGTTTTAAGAAAGTTACATTCAATTTTAAATCTGGCCTTTCACTATTATTCAGGTCTGTACTTGAATATGGGTCTAGTTTGGGTCAGACTCAATTTATTGAAATTCAGCACTTTGAATGCGTTGTTTTTACCAAATATGCAATACAAAATACATAGTATCCTTTTATATTGTTGTCAGATTTAATTTGTGAATGCGTACTCAAAGGCCCGTAGCCAGGAATTTTTCAAGGGGGGTGTGGATTTTCAAAAAGTGGACCTTTTGGAGGAAAAGTTTTCGTTTTTGTCGACCCAAAACTAATTTTAGTGGTTTTGAAAAAGTGACAAGCAAAAAAAAAAAAAAAAATAGAAAGAAAGAAAAGTTTCAGTAGTTTTTCAAGTATTTGTGTTGTATTCTATTAAGAAATGACCTACATTTATATGTTTTGGGGGCTTTATATAGGTGTTCTTTTGGTGGACATTTAGGGAATTTTTGTGTACCTTTTTTGTACATTGTCAAATTTGGGGGGGGGGGGGTGCAACGCCCCCACCGCACCTCCCTTGGCTATGGGCAAGAGTCTTCAACATAGAGGCAAACTCAATAAGATTGAAAATATACGCTAGCGTCAGAGACCACTCACTGCATATTTGCGAATTGAATCTACCTACAATAGCATTGTTATCTGTGCCTTGTTGTATATTGTATTTCAGTTTTAAGTGGCAGGCTGATTACGAGCCTCTTTCGGCTTTTCATCTTACTCTTGTATATGTTTCATACCATTTTGTTGAGTTTTGCTGTAACTTGTTATGCCTTTTTTGTTTGTTTGATTGCTTTTGTATATGAAAGTAATGATTGAATGATTTCAGGTTAAAAATTAAATTATTGAAATTTAATACTTTGTTCTTGATTTTTGTACAATACAAATACCTTTCAACATTATAATATTGGTTTCAATTCATATTTCCCAGTATATTTAAATTTCAGTGCAGTATGCTTGCGCTTTCCAGCATTCTCAATAAGTTCTATATTGTGTTGTTTTGTTCTACTTTAATATGTTTTTTATGGTTAAAGGTGCAATTCATGATTCTTATGTGACGACAACCTCCACTGTTTTCTAGCTCAATAAAAAGAAGAGTACAACATAAATGCATCCTGGAAATTTCACTTGATTTTGACCATTCGTTTCAAATTACAAGGCTTTCCAGCATTTTAGAAAGCCTCATAGGCTACTGTGTTATAATTACTGTCGGGCCCGACAGTAATTAGAAAATGACTCATTTTCTCACTGTTCTAAAAAATGTAAGCACATTTGAAAGAATGGTTTGGGGATTGTAATATACACCACTCAAGGATTCTTTCTAGTATAAAAACACAAATTTGATAGAGGTGACTTTGAGGATGAAAAGTGGATCATGAATTGCCCCTTTAATATGTTTTTATGGTAATAAGTTTGAATTACTGATCCAATGATTTTACGTTTTATAGGGTTTCCATCTTTTTCCATTTTAAAAGATAGTGTCAATTTTATTTCCTTAATTCATATATTTTTTGAAAATATAACAATTTTATTTCACAAATTCATATCTTTTAAAAAATATCTCATTATCTTTTAGGCAAAATACTTGGAGGGGTTAGTGTCCAACCACGAAAGAAGCATCACCAACCTAGAGCAGGATAATGTCCGCATCGCTAGGGAGTCTGAAGAGAGGCAGTTGCTATGGGAACAAAGAGAGGTGGAACTGGAGAGAATTATTGACAGTTTGGAACGACAACAAAGAGAGATGGCTGATGCTGCACTTAGGGTGAGGTTTCTTTCTCTTCCTCTTACTTTCTCTGTTTTTTATTCATTTGTTAAGTTTATCAGTGCAAATAGAGTGTAACACATTTTATAAACAAGCTTGCATGATTATCTTATTCAGAAGGAAGTGTAAGATCATGATGATCCATTGGGAATATTTGTAATCGTCTTATATTATGCAAACATAGGCTTGCAAGTGATAAATGATCACCATAAACGGGTTCAAATCCCGGTCAAGGCTTGGGTTTTCTTTTCTCAAGCCTTGGCCCCATGAGGGAAAGAATAAAGATATGCAAATGCTTGGGAAATTGATAAAACAATATTGAATGACAATTCCTTTAAAAGTGCTTAAAATTCCAAGATGTCTTGTTTTGCCCTTATGTCATAATGGATAAACATCCAAATTTATGTCACCAATCACTCAACTGTATAGACTATCTGCAATTGATGCAATTTTTTGAGTTTCATGCTGTCGACAATCATCAGGCAATCCCCATTGCGTGTGCAACAGCATGCATGTATGTAACAAATTTGTAGTTGTGAAGAGACAAAACTCCTGATGTCACATAGAGCATCCTGGCAGAGATGCAGCACTGCATGGTCATATGAAATGCTCATTGTTATTCAGACTTAAATGTAAATTTGTGTTTGTTTTTCCTGTATACAAAAATATACCCATCTTTCTATGGAAATGCTATGTTTATCATACTAAAATATATTCAAATATTATATTTTTGATTGTTTTAGTTTGAAGAAGCAACTGGTTCACTCCCTGATCCAAGTTTACCAGTTGCAAGTCAGTTGGAGCATGCCATACGCACCATCAAGCAACATATCAAAACTATACTGGACAACAGAGCTGAACAAAAAGCACTTCAAAAGGTAAGGTTAATCTTTTCTTTCTGTTCCCAACCTAGCAGTAGTCAACCAGATCTCCTAATATCTTAATCTACCCTTTAATTGCTGTTGAAATGAATATGTAATAGTCTGGGTTACTGCAGGCTTGCTAACTAGTACGATTTTATAGCATTTGTTACGATTTTTACGTTTTTAGTCAGCAAAAAATAGTATTAGTACGATTTTTGCATTTCTGATAATAAAAAGAACAGGGAAAAGTCTGCAATATTTATGCTCTTGTGAAATATATTTGGGCCAAAATTTAAAAAAAAAAGATGTTAAATAAAGACAATTAAGGAAAGTCACAAAGCGGACATGTATTCAATACATATTAATGCTCTTGGAACACATATTTGAGCCAAAATCTTACAAAAGAAGCCACCATTATTCTTCTATTTTATTGCTGGTTTCCAACTTCCTACATTGACTTCAACACTTTTTAAAAAATCATCAATGACACCTTAGAATCAAAAACGGCTCAGGCTCCCTATTAATTTAGGTGCACCATAACTGGCGACTGTAATGCCACTGTAAAGGGATGGTGTGAGTTGGATATCTGTAAATGAGGGGGTGATGATTCCCCCCTCCAAAAAAAAAATAGTATGCTAAAATTGATTAATTTATCATAATTTCATAACCCATCATATATAATAAAATTGGCCAAATGCATACCTGTCAAGTCTCCCGAGTTAGGCGTGAGTCTCCCGATTTTAGGCAGCACTCCCGATCTCCCGATCAGGTAGCCAATACTAGTTGTATCTCCCGCTTTTTAAAAAAATCTCCCAGGATCTCCCGCATTGAAAAAAAAATTCTAACGCAATTTTCCGCTAGCGTGTATTACAGACCGCTTACACGGTACATTTTGTTAAGAGATTGAAAATGAGATCGTTTCTGTGAGTCGTATATGCGCTTTGGGTACCCTTTTTGTCCCTTTTCAGTTTTCTAAAGCTACGTAACTCAACGTTACTCATAAATTTAAGTGATTACAGAAGTCTCTTGCATCAGAATTTGAAAATGTTGACAGGTATGCAACTGTGACCTACCATAGGGTCAGTAGGTCAATTTTAAAATGTACTTTCGTGTACAAAAGTATAGTAATATCAGATACATAAAGCCTTTTTTCTGCTAAACGGTACAACTTTTTAAATAAATTCATAAATGTAAGTTAATGTCTTGTGCTCCTTTACAGCTACATCAACTTTTAAAAAAGGGACCCCAGGAGACCCCAGATGGTCCCCATGTTTGGACCCCAGCTGGTCCCCATGAGCAGGACTTGGGGCCCTTGCAGGGATTCATAATGTCAAACCGTTGCTTATTTGTGGACTCACTTATACCTGTGAGGACAACATTTTACTGTTATCTATTGAAATGGCCTCTCCTGAGGTGGCAGATGTGCTGAAGCTCTCTAGCTGGTGGGTTGGGCTTTGCCCCTGGACTCCACTAGAGCCTTTAAGGCCTAGTATCCATTGGCTGTTCGCATATTCCGTATTCCCTTGTCTCGTTTACTATTGTTTGTAATTGTGCGGTACAACACAGACAATAAACTTCGTTCTGCTTGGTGATCATATCAGTGGCCTGTGTACGGCAGATACTCCTATTACCTGGTGCTCACCAAGTATGAACATGTTGATTGTTGGTGCTGCCAGGTCGTAAGAATCATCTGCCGTACATAGGCCACTAGTATGATCACTAAGCAGAACGAAGTTTATTGTCTGTGTTGCGCCGCACAATTATAAACAATAGTAAACGAGACAAGGGAATACTGAATATGCGAACAGCCAATGGATACTAGGCCTAAGGGGGGCCTGAGCCAGGCTGCCATGCCACTAAGACGGACTCTCGCCACGCTTGCTTCGTGTGCACAAGATTGATGTTGTAACTTTCTAAGCATTTTGTTAAAAATTGGCTCATGAAAACCTTAAAATTCAGGATCCCACCCGATTTGGGTCAAGTCCGTAAAGTAAGTAGGCTTTTTGACTTTTTAATGTTGGCAAGTCTGTTACTGCAGCAAGTGGTCCACACTATACACACAGCTCACAGCAATTTTATAACACTTCTCGGTGATTGAGGGGAGTGCTTTATGAGTGGGTAATTTAAATTGACACCATGAGCCCTGTGAATATTGTGGACCAGTTGCTGGTAAAATCAATCCAATTAGTGACATCACAGTGAATGGAGAGAACCAGCAAGTATCAACTGATATTCCTGGGTATGCAATGCGTCTGCTTGATGGGGAGCCTGTCAAGGAGTATGCATTGCAAATTGGTGGTCGTCTGTCACAGCTACAAGCTATCACTGTTGTAAAGACCTGTCTACAATAGTTAGATTTTATCTCATTTGTAGTGAGACTATTGATGACAGAGAATATTAAGATGAATTTTTTCAAATGACTTCTTGGTATTGTTGTATAAAATCTCCTTCCTGGTGAAAAATCTACCTTTGGGAGTTACAAAATTTATATGCTCTCAAAGTTTGCATAATTGTCTTTTTTCAAGGTATGTCAGGGTTGATTTAAATCACGGCACGATTCAAATCACTTGGATTTTTTTTTAAATCAATTTTCATAAATATGTGTCTTTTGTCCCTTTTTTCTTCTTTTTTGACTGTTTTTTTTTTTCAGTTGAATCATTTCAATTTCTCTACAAGCACTTTGGAGACAGTTTTAAAGAACATTACACCCCCTGAATTATGATTGAAATAATTTTCAATTAATCTTCATTAGATGCAAGAACACAATTATAAACATTTTCAAAGCAACCCCATTTACACAATGAACCCATCTTATGAAACATGACGATCAAAAAGCGCAAGTCATTAAATATCTTTACGTTATTCTGTTGTACAGTTTTTAAAAGCAAATTTTCAAAATTGAGATTTTGAGCTAATGATAATAATAATTGACTGGTATATGTTACAAACCCAAAAACCTTCATGCAAAAGTACTTGCATTTTGTTGATAAATCCAAAAGTATGTTATTTTCTAATTACTGTTGGTGCTCGACAATAATTACAACACAGTAGCCATAGAGGATGTTTTAGATGCTGAAAAGTTTGCAACTTAATGAATTATCAGAATCAAGTGAAATTTTCACATTTGTGTACACTTCTTCTTATTATATAGCTAGAAAAGAGGTGAGGTTGTCATTCAAATCAGAATCAAGAATTGCACCATTAGAGACTCATTAGGCACTTAAAGAATGGAAGCTAATCATAACTTTAGAATGAAAAAAAAAATAATGAGAAAACAACAATAAAAAGGGTGCAGTAGTCCTAATTACTGGTAATAATACATTTGGCTACCTGCCATATAGTAATAATACATTTGGCTACCCGTCCAATATAGGCAGGTGCCTCTAGTGACCCCTGGACGCGTCGCCGTTTTGGAATAGGATTTATTGCGCACCTCAGGGTGCGTAATCCTGGCTACGCACCTGAAGACAAGTCCACTCCTTTTCTTCTTGAAATAATGTAAATGTCTTAACTGTTTTAATTTTGGATCTATAAAGCTTTGAATAAGACCATTGCAGTTTCGAAGCTTTTCAGTCCCAAGGTGGTTGCGTATCCTGATACTAAATGTAAAGTTTTTTGATTTTTGTAACTTTTGTTTCATTTAATGTAGTGGATTATTTGTCAAATGTTAAAATACACAATATATATAATACTTGTCAACTGTATTTGGTTTAAAACCAGTTCAAATACAGTTTAAACCTGTTTTCTATGATCATGGCTTTTGAATTCTAAAAATAAATATTTAAAAATCTGATTTAAATAAAATAAACTGATTTTTAAAAAAAAAATTAATCAAAAAAAATCACCAACCCTGAAGTATGAATTTTTACCAAGTGTGTATTTTTTTCCTAAAGTTTAACAAACATAATGCTCCTAATTATTTAAAATTTGTATCAGAAACTTGAAGACACCGAAACAGCTCTGAAACAAGTGGAGGATAATCTTCTGCAGCGTGACAAAGTCATCAATGAGCTGAGGCTGAGACTACCTGCATCGTCTGAAAGGGATGAGATCATCAAGGATACCATGGCACAGGGTGTCAGGTTCAAAGCTGTGGAAGAGACTTGTGAACATAGACAGGCACTGAAAGTGGCACAGACCCAAATTGAGGGATTGCAGGTAGGGAGATTTTAAATGGAATCAGTAGGGATGGTATGGTTTCAAGTGTTGCACTGTTGAATTAAATGCTGTGGAAGAGATATGTGAACAAAGACAGGCACTACACGTGGCACAGACCTAAATTGAAGGATTTAAGATAGGAAGATTTTTAAATGAAATCAGTAGGGCATTGTGTTTTTAGTGTTGCACTGTTGAATTCAATGCTGTGGAAGAGATATATGTGAACACATAGGCATTGCATATACACGTGGCACAGACCTAAATTGAAAGACAGAGGGTTTGCACGACGTGATACGTACCATACACGCAACCGTTCTCGCCGCCATCTTGGTGGGGTCGGAGTAATTTGTAATGTGAACAAACATCAAAATCGACTGTAACTTGTGATTGACTTCAAATCAAGACTTGAAAATTAAACTAAATAAATGTACTGTATATTCTTGTCATCATCAGTTTTGATCAGGGGTGTGAGAGTTCCTCTTTTCAGCTGATTTCCTCGTTTTTGAAAATGTTCCATGTGCTAAAATTTTAGCTTTTTTTCCATTCATTTTTAGGTCATTTTTGACCTTTTACCCCAACTTTAAGACGTTTTTCCTCGTTTTTGTCAACTAGCCTCTCACACCCCTGTGTGATATGGTATCATGATACTGCTAAAAGATTATAATATGACGGGACTTTTTTGTATGCCGGCCCATGAAAATGGTGTTGTGAGTACGATGACGTCACGTGCAAACCCTCTATTGCAGATAGGGGGATTTATAAATGGAATCAGAAGGGATGTTATGGTTTCAAGTGTAGCACTGTTGAATTTAATGCTGTGGAAGAGACATGTGAACATAGTCAGGCACTTAAAATGGCACAGACATAAATTGAAGGATTGCAGGTAGGGAGATTTTTAAATGAAATCAATATGGCATTTTTAGTGTGCACCGTTGGATTCAAAGCTGTGAAAGAGACATTTGAATAAGCCCTGAAAGTGGCGTAGGCTCAAATTGAAGGATTGCAGTTAGGGGGATTATTTACGGAATCTGTAGGGAAGTTATGGTTTTAAGTGTAGTACTGTTGGATTCAAAGCTGTTTAAGATATTTGTGAGTATGTACAACCATTGGAAGTGTCTCTAATTTAGGGATTGTACATAGGGAGATTTTGGAATGGAATCACTATTGATATCAGGGTGTGGGTATGGAAGAGACCCTTTATCCCGATTCTGAAATTTCACTTTTTCCTACACATCACAAACATTTTTCCTGTTTCTGTTTAGCTTCAGCGTGACAATTTTGCTGAGATACTGTGACAAATTATTATCAATTCTGATTTAAGATGAATGCACCTTAGATTTTAGCATCTGTTTAGCCAATCATATCTGTTGGTTTAGTGAAGGTTCTCGTGGAAGAAAACCTCAGGGGCGCCAAATCGACAGCAAAATTTAAACCAAATGCCATATTTTGAAACAAAACATGATGTCCCAATTACAAGCAATCTTTGGTACCGTATAACAAATGCACCACAGAAATTTTTATAACATTTTGTTAGAGTGAAGATAGGTCTTTGACTAGTTGATTTGTCCCATGATAAATGTAAATTGATAAATAATACTTTTGTTCTTTTCAGACACGTATCCAACAGAAGGAAGATGCATTACAGAAGTATGTAGAGCTACTGGACAAAGCTAGGGAGGTTAGACACTGTTCCCTCTAAGGAATTTCATAGGGGAATCGGGATACGACGCCGTCTTGTGTCTCTCATGGAGCAGAGTTATTTACCTCAGGATATAATCGGACTTTGCCCCGATATCCAGGCAGATCGCGCAGATCTACATTTGACGCATATACAATGTGTGCATTTTGTTTCACGCGCAAACCGTGTCTGCGTTTCAAATAGCGTGTATTGCGACTTGCTCTGAAAAATGCCATTCTTCCCGCTTATCCGTTGCGAAGACTCTTGAAGTGAGGCACGCGGAGCTGTAAAATGCCGGAGGTACAATAAACTTGCCCTCCATGAGCAACAATCCAAGATGGCTGACGTCCCATAGGATTTACACGGTGGTGAAATCAAAATGGTGGCGAGTACCAATTCCCATTTTTAAATTCCTTGGTTCCCTTATAAAAGTGGATAGTTATACAAAGTTTTACATGCCCGTTCAAATATAATGATAATAAAAGCTCTACTCCCTTGTATTATGCTAGTATATAATGCTACCATTAGGCGACTGTTATAATCATTACAACTCATCCTCATAGAATTGTCGTTGAAAATAAATAACAATAATAATATATTGCATTTTTATGGCAAAAAACCCCCACAAAAACCCTCTGAGTGCAAAAAACAAAGACAGAAAAATATACAAAATAAAACAAAAAGTAAGAATCAGGAAATGCTTGCTGATAAAGATAGGTTTTTAAAACTCAACCATAATTTACTGACCCCAAAATTTCAGTTTCTTTTGCTAGAAGTTTGATCCTTTTATCCTCTGCACCAATTATTAATATATATATTTAGATTACCATGTAAGAAAGTTATCGGCAAAGTTCCATTGAATTTGCATGATCAAAGGGGTTTTACAGCATTCACAAAATGTTAGAGCACAACTGTGGATCTCCTACGCTGGTCACCGACGCCTTATCCAAAATAAGACGCCGGTAACCGCTAATCAGTCTAAGCTACTGTGTAGTTAGATAGGGCTAGCGAGAAGCCAAGGTGTGTATACCACTGGTCAGCCAGTTACCTGCGATAGTGTAAAAGAGTTCTGTCAAAAAAGAGAGTTAAAATGCGTTTTTGCAGTTTGTGTTGCCGTGGACATGGTTTAAAGGGACTGGTCTAGATTCTTCCAACTAATTTTTACCTACATATTTTTTTACTTGAATCGATAGAACATGTTTATAGTTATATAACCTGCAAGTAGTTTTCCATGATTTTGAGGAGTATTGGAGAAAATTGCTATTCTTTACCTACTTTAATTTTTTTACACCGGCGCAAGAAAGTGGTGTGAAAACAGTGTTTCTAGTTTGAAAACTTAAAAAAAACTTTAAAAAATCTTGTTTCTATACCTGTGATGGCCAATCA
>JXSR01S013202.1:73548-91391 GCA_000969725.1 Ophiothrix spiculata
ATCTCGCAAACGGCTAGCGGCTGCTGGGGATGATGCTGGCTTTCGTGGCCTTTACTTTCAATTTCCATTTAAACCAGATGAAAGTATCTTTAACTAGGATTGATTCAAGATTAACCCTGGTTAAAATGATCATCGTGACCTCTAGATATTGATTAAAGAAGTGACCCCTGTTAATTACGCGGGAGATTGCCGCATACATCGTACCCAAGAGTGCGCAGTTCGTTGAGCGAAGTTCGTCTAGGTAAAAAGTTGACCTTTAACGGTCAAATCGGCACTTGGCGTTTCTACTGTTACATCCGACTGCACGAACCGATGCTGAACAAAGACGGGGGCCAACACAAACTTCCGTGAGTCTACGAGACCGTTCTCAGGTCAAGCACCCAAAGGTCACCATCTGAGTCAGTCTCATCTCGCTGATGAAAAACAAAGGATCTCGTTTGAAAATTCCGGGGTATGTTTTCAACTTTTGTGTTGTGAAAAAAGTTTAAAAAACATCGAAAGAATACTGGGTTTGTATTCAAGGGGAACTCTTTTCTGACCCATCTGTTGATGAGAGAGAAGAAATATTGAATTACTTGGCCTTGGAATAATATAATATGAATTTGTTCATTTGTAGGAATCAGCAGAAGAAAATAAGAAACACTTGGAGGAGATGAATCGACTACATATGAAACTGAACATGCAAGCTGATGCTGCCTTTAGTAAATTTAAGAAAGCTGCACAGGTAAAGTAGCATTGCTTAACTTGGAATCTTATCACATAGGTTATCAGAACAATATGAGCAATAGTTTGGTACCAAAATCTCGAAAGAGGTTGAAAATAAAACAGCATTTGGACCATGCTCCATTAAATGTCATCTGTATGTCAAGTGACAAGGATCTCATATGCTCACATATTAAAATTCATGTTTTACACATATAAATTTACAAAGGATTGGATAGGTGGTATATATTGTTAAACTTCAATTTATTTAATACCAACAAATCAAAACATAATGCAACAGCCTTTGGAACAAACTACCAGCTGACATTCGCTCCAATTTTGTGAATATGAGTTTGAATGAATTTAGAAATGTTATATCTATGTAACTTGTATTCATTGACCATTTTCATTATTTTGTTTCTTTTAATTTAAATATACAAGCATTTTTATGCTTGTATTTTTGTAAATATTATTCTTTGTAATTATAAATTATATATAGTAATTTTTCTCTGGACCTCTTGGGAGACCAGTACATTTGTATTGAAAGAGTATGCCAGAATAAAGATAGAATAAACTAAACTAAACTAAACTAAACAGCTGCGTATAGTAAAAAATGTATCAACGTGCATGTATGAAAGACATCTTTACACAAACACTGAAGTTCAATTCAGTTCCACTCAACACGCATGCTGTGGTTTTTGTTTTGATGTTATTATTATTGTTCTGTAGTTTCACATGCTCTCATTGTACAGACAATAATACACACAATAATCGTACGAACAGTTTACGAGCAGTGTTTAGTCCGTTTAAAAGGACCACGAGCAGTGAGTAAATCGAGCAGCGAGGGCGTCGCGTGGTCCTATTAGATAGACTAAACACTGCTCGTAAGCTGTTCGTATGATTATTGTGACCAAGCTTTAAGCAGATTTATTTTGTAGAAAATCTAATTACTTCAAAAATAGTGAATGATACCCAATCTTGCATATCTCTCTTCCAGGATCTAGCTAATCAACAGACCCCGGCAGGTCCTTCCAACAAGCAGTTATTACGTCTTCAAGAGTTAGAAGATTTAGTAGCGCAGCAGGATAACTCCATGGCAGCTATGTCGATTAAGCTTAAGGCAGCTACTACTGAAACACAGAAATGGAAACAGGTCTTGGAAAGGAAAGCCAGGGAATTCAAACAGAACAGGGAAAAGTAAGTTGAGGCAAAATAAACTGATTATATACTTTGATCAACACCAAATGGGTGTTCACAGCATGAATTGATACAGATAAGCATGTGCGTAACTGGGCACAGCACAACTGCAGGAGACGCAATAGGCGTTGTACGTGTGACTCGTGCTTCATTGTCTACAGCGCGCGTGTAACTGGGATTATGTTTACTTGTGGATGAAGAAAAGCCTCATAATTCCCGCCTATTTACAGTGTTGATCAAAGTATAGGGTCATGTGTGGGCTACAGTGCTAGTGTTGAGTGGTATGGCTAACACAAAAATAGAAACAAGTATTCTAAAGGGAAGCCAGAGAGTTCAAACAGAATTATGGATAATGATTATGGATAAGACTGTAGTGCAAGAATTACTTAACTGACATAATACTAGTTTTAAGATATGAGCATTTAAAGTTCTGACTTTCTTATAACTTCTATATTCAAAATATCATTGGGTTTATATTACGTATATGTTTTTGTTTATTGAAGTTAATCAATTATGGTAATTTAGAAGGCTGTTTCGATTATTGATTTTCTGTTATCAACAATCAATATTAGTTAAGTACTTCTTCCACTACAATCATGGTCACCAATCAAAAAATTGGCAAATTTTCTGTGATTGACCTTGACCTAAGCCGTCCACACCATCTGAGAGACCTGTGATGGCTTCTGTTTCACAACTGTTTGGTTTCTTTCTGTGCAGTATGCCTTCACACAGTCTAGCCATTTCTTGGCAGGTCTCCCTCGTGGTCAATCTCCATGGACGGCTGCACCCAGAAGTATTTTTTGGTATCTTGTGTAGGGCATCCTGTTGACATGCCCAAAATATCGGAGCCTCTTTTGTGCTATCTTGTATATTATGGTGTTGTCATTCAGTCCATTGGCTGTTAATTATCTTTGACTCTAACAGCATGAGAAATATTTACAGTAAATTTCTCAAGCATTGATTTCGCATAGACCCTTTTTCATGCCCTCTGATTACAGGCTTAACCAGATTCTCATTGTGCAGGAGGAAAATGATACAAGCTGACAAAATCATCGATATCTCTGGTTTGCTTTGATCGATTTTCTTAATATTTAAGAATTTATAATTTTGAGGTCGCTGGAGTGCCTAACTTCTGAGAAAATCAACGCCGTTTCCATGCACAATGTTTATTGGGACACCCTATATGCAAGAATTAATCAATCAATCTACATTGTACTTGCATGACATACATGCATACCCAATGAAGGAGTCTATTCGTACAGGGGACCAACAGCTTAACGTGACTTCCGAATCACTGAGCAAGTAGAGTAAAGTTTCTTGCCCAAGGAAACAAGGAGACGAAAACCGCCGAATAAAATCAAGAATGTTTTAAAAAATTCAAATCAACCATTCTTTGCAAATCAGCGTAACTTGTTGGTAAACTTGTTGTTTTGCAAAATTGCAAAAAAAAACCAAAAACAAAAAAACATTAATTTTTTCATCTACAGGCTTGCAGAAATCATGGGTAGGAACTTACAATGCTAAGTTTTATATATCTTAAAATGACTGCTTGATACTTGTTTTTGATTCCCAGACTGTTAGAAAACCACAATGCAGAAATTGCCAGATTGAAAGGTGAAATAAGTGATGACAAAGCAACGTTGGAAGACAAGGAGGCACAGGTAAGCCATAATACTATACCTCATAAATATTCATTTGGAAACCAGGAAATACAATTGATCAGTTAAACTTGATGTGCTTGACAGTATATTGCCTACTTCCCCCAAAGAAGAATTCTTAAGGCTAATCGCCAAGGATAACCCAAGAAAGCCTCTAATGAAGCTTATTTCCATTGGGGTCCAAGATCTTTCTTTTTAATTAAATCAGTTTTCGATGCAGGAGGAAGACCAGAGTACCCGGAGAAGAACCTGCCGAAGCGAGCATGGACTGGAAATCAAATGCACATACAGCTCCGGGACTGGGAATCGAACCCCGGGACTCAGTGGTGCAAAGCGAGGAAAGTACCGCTGCTCTAACCCTCTAACCCAAATGCGCGTAACGCCAACGCAGGGAAAAAAATTGCACCCCTCATAATCATATCACTTATCAGTTGTTGGAAATTCATACGGTGACCGAGAAGAATGGACATTTTTAGGTTATATTTTGATGTGTTAACACCAAATTCAGTGAAATATTTATGAGGTATTGTAAAACATATACAACATGGTTTATTTCGAGAAGTATTGATAATTCCTGATCCCTCGATGTTGGATGCGTGTGCCCTCTATACCATGTTGTATTTGTATAATACTCGATATTGGTACATTTTAACAAATTTAAGTAAGTATGAAAATGTGTTAAATTCACAGCTATATTTCCACTGTCATGTCTGAAAATCTGTCATTTTTTCTCAGGGATGTTTTTCACTCATTCACAGGGATATTCTTGCCAACACATGTTGTTAAGCACTTGGATGCACTTTTTTACGTTATAATATACTTGTTAACGTTCACGCTGTTGGTGCGCACTGCACGCCCCTTATGAGTGGTGTACACGGTCCGAATTGAAATGAAAATATATACCTTGTGATGCCGTATAATTCAAACCGTGAGTAATTATTTGTGAGTTAGTGAGATCAGCACATGTACGGGGAGCGGGTTGGCGCAGTGGTAGTTCCCTCGCCTTGCACCAATGAGGTCCCGGGTTCGAATCCCGCACCCAGCGCTTTACGTGCATTTGGTTTTCAGTCCATACTCACTTCCGCAGGTTTTTCTCCCCGGTTACTCTGGTCTTCCTCCTGCATTCAGAACTGAATTTAAAAAACATCTTGGAGCCCTGTTGAAGATAAGCTTCCTTTAGCTTACTTGGTACCAAGTACCAAGTTGGGTTTCCTTGGCGAAAGCCTAAGCAAGGAGATTTTTTTTTTAACTGGATTGCTTAGTCTCACGTGTAGTGTCATGATGTGTGCATTGAATGAAATTACACACAAATGGCATTGTTTGTTTTCGGTGTGATTCTAGTTTTCTAAACTTCCCTAGGTTTGGTTTGAGGTCCGCTCACGGTTATAGGTGTGATTTCACATTTTTGAACAGAATATTGAAACACAAATAAAGATAAGCATTAAATCCTTAGTTTGCGTATGCAACATGTGTATTTATGGCATGTGATTTACTTTGATTGGATCAATTCTAGTTTGTCTGAGGTTGAGGCTCTGAAAATTGATAATTTTACAATGTGTTATCTCTCTATTTAGCAATCTTCAGATAAGGCATATTTGTTCACCAGATTTGGGACCTTTTAAAAAACCAATGTTTGTAGATTGTAAATCCAAAATAGAAAATCATTTCTAATAAGTGAAGTCTATTTTTCTATTTAGATCAAGGAGTTGGAGACTGATTTGGGTATTCAGAAAGCAGCTAATGCAAGAGCGCCTACATCCACCATGAAGAACTTGGTTGAGAGACTCAAGAATGAATTGGCATTGAAAGAACAGCAGCATCAGGTATGAGCATTGTAAGGTGGTAAACTTGCCGACACAATTCTTCGGACAATGTAAATAATCATCCAGAGTACAGGGCTAATTGTTTACAAACACAAATATATGCTGCAAATCCTGGTCATGTGATCGATTTTGTGTAAGGGATTTTGGAAAAGACAAGACAATAGTATACACATTAACTGAGTTTAGGAAAGGAATTTAAAAATAGGAATTTTTTCTCATTATGACCATCATGTTAACCCTTTTGGATTGTCATTTTGATTGTCGCACATTAAACCTTACTCTCGCACACTTAAATACAGTCTTAAGTCCGAATACGAATAAGAAAATTTTCGGTTCCCACTTGGATTCGAACCCCTGACCCCCACTATCCCGATCCAATGTCTAGCTATGCCAAGCCACCGAGCGTGGCCTGCCGGGGCAGCAATTTCCTAACCATTTATATCCGCCGTCTATGACGTATTCGGACTTTGGCTAATTCTCAATCTCTTACTGTAGTACTTTGTAGTACGTAGGAGGGTAAGGTTAAGGGTGAGTTACAGTACATTGTACTTTTATCTGTACATGGGATCAATGGCTTTATGTCCCCTCCAAAGGACGACAATCTCTCATGAAATATTTACCCAACTCTAAATACTTCATGTAAGGAAAGGATGGAGAAGATGGAATGTCCATCCATCAAGTCAGACAAATACATCTTGGCAAAGATTCCGAGATTCCACTCTGGCCAGGCAGCCGTCCCGGGAATCAAACCCGGTCCCATTGCGTCCAAGGTATGATCGCTAAACCACTGCACTGATGGGAGTCAGACAAATACATCTTGGCAAAGATTCCCAGATTCCACTCTGGCAAGCAGCCCTCCCGGGAATCAAACCCAGTCCCATTGCGTCCAAGATATAATCGCCAAACCACTGCACTGATGGGAGTCAGACAAATACATCATGACAAAGATTCCCAGTTTCCACTCTGGCAGGGCAGCCCTCCCGGAATTCAAAACCGGTCCCATTGCGTCCAAGGTATGATCGCTAAACCACAGGACATTCAAAATGACAAGTAAAAGATGTGTTACAGAAAAAGTGAAGATGTTTTTGTATACCTTGATGCCTCCATCAATGCTGATGATTGGCTACCACTTCTGCGCATCTTCTGACTGTTGTTCTCCATCTTGTTCTATCTTGTGCTAGTCGTTTGGGCTGTGTGTATCCTATTTCGTCCATTCTAGTCTGTTGTCAAACCAGCACTTTTTCTGTCTTCCTCTTCTCTTTCCTTCCATTTTTCCATGTGTTGTATATTTTGTATTCTTGTATGTGAAACATACAAAATAAAATCAACCTACCTACCCTATTTTTTTCTATGTTACGCCAATCAAACAATTATTTTTTAGGCCTAAGGTTTATGCACTCAGACAATAGCCAAGCTTTTTCACACACAAAAATCAGCAGGTACAATACCCCAAATGATTGCAGGACAACAAGATGGTTGTAAGTACAGATTCTCCTTCTTAAAGACATTGGTTTAAGGGTGTAGAATGCCCGAGGGGCACTCAAGTATAATGTTGCACATAGCGTGACCACAGTTTTTCAAAACACCCCCATAAGCTAAAATATACCCTTTTTCTCCCATTCACAACCTAAATTGAGAATTTACCTTTACCGTTTTAACACTAGGGTTGGAAAAAGTACCCTATTTCTTGAAAATGAGCTAAAATGCCTGCTTTTGATACCCTAAACGTTGTCACTTGATTCCCCCTTCTGTCCTCAGAAACAACCTTAATTCACCCTTTTCTTGGTCACGATATGCCTGCAGCATAATACTTGAGCACCCCCCCCCCCCCCCCGGGGTTAGAATGTATATCATAACATCTTAGCAAGCTCTTTTAGATTTATGATTTTCATAGAAATTTCATGACAAATACAAGTGAAAGATGATGATGATAATCGTTGTTGTTCTGCTATTTTGCTCTTTGGGGGAGAGGTGATGTACAGCTATATTATTATTTTTTTATACTTTGTTTTAGTCCCTGAGTAAGGCGCTACTTCATCTACGAGCTGAAATGGTGGAGACGGCCCAACTGAATGTCAAGGCTAATGCAGATGAACAAGAACAACAAATCAATGTGCAAAGACTGCTGGATAAGGAGACTAAACACCTCAAGGTAGGTCTAAGAGCAGGGTTGGCTTTTTCCCGGCTAAAACTAGTTTTTGCCGTTTCTGGCAAAAACTGGTTTTAGCCAGCTAAAGCCAACCCTGATGTCAGTGGCTCTTGAAATGGTTCTTCAGGTGACAGTGTCACATGAATAATCATTTTAAGAGTCACTGACATCAGGGTTGGCTTTTATCTGGCTAAAAATAGTTTTGTCGCTTCCGGCAAAACTGGTTTTAACCGGCAAAGAGCCAACCCTGTCTAAGAGTAGGCATGGGAGTTTATGGTTAATTGCATAATCGTTTAAACAAATAACCAAACGTTCGTTTAACCGTATATGACTGTTGAATTTTGCAACTGTAATAAACTATGTTTCCTGGCAAATTGTATACAATTTATGACTTACCAAAATAACAGGCGGTCAAAATATTGCCTTCAAAGCACTTTTATCTAACATACCAAGTCATGAAATCAACACAACTTTGTTTCTCTGGCATCTTACAGCCCTGTGCAATGTAAACTACGTGAAACCTACATACAGGGCTGCGCCATTGAATATAGTCATCCAAATAGTCCACTGGATATCCTGTCTTTACGTTGCGGCACCAGTTCCCGTTTAACCTTGACGTGAAATTTCTAAACGTTTAGTGGTGTTTCGATTGTTTAAACGGGTAAACGATCCCAACATTATCTAAGAATAGGTTTTCTTACTGTAATTTTCAAAATTTGATTGCTGTAGTTTTGACCCATGAAATAAATCAAAATGCTAAAATGTTTGTGATACAGTTCCATAAGTTTCAATGAAACTCACATGAAGTAGTTGCAGTTTTTTATTCTTTCAGACGCTTGTTTTAGTGCTTTTCATTTTCTTGATTTCAGGAGCAACTGGATGAAAATCGAGGCAAGCTGGATAGTGCTAGAAAAGAACTCAAGAAACATAGGAATCAGGTGGCAGCATTGAGCAAGGACCTAGAGGAAACAAAAGAGGTATGGGATCAAACGAAATTAATTTATGAGCTTAGTTCTCATATGTGATGGCTCACCCCGAAAGGGGGGACTTTGCAGATGATATCAATTTTGATTTTATCATTTCATCCGTTCAATGATTTTCTAATTTTTAAAATGACACCTTGTTAAAATTGATCAAGGCAATCAAATTTTACAACAGAAAATCTGCTGGAAATTCTTATTATTTTCTTTATTTTTTGCTGTCTTTTTTCTCACCAGTTTCTCGAAAAGTGTTCAGATATAATAGTGCACATTCTTCCAAAATTCTGATATAGTGCACATTTTTCAAAAATTCTGATTATAGTGCACATTTTTTCAAAATTCTGATATAGTGCACATTTTTCCAAAAATTCTGATATAGTGCACATTTTTCCAAAATTCTGATATAGTGCACATTTTTCCAAAATTCTGATATAGTGCACATTTTTCCAAAATTCTGATAAAGAGCACATTTTTTCCAAAATTCTGATATAGAGCACATTTTTTCCAAAATTCTGATATAGTGTACATATAGTGCACATGTTTCCAAAATTCTGATATAGAGCACATGTTTCCAAAATTCTGATACAGTGCACATATTCCCAAAATTCTGATATTGTGCACATTTTTCCAAAAATTTGATATAGTGCACATTTTTCCAAAATTCTGATATAACGCACATTTTTCAAAAATTCTGATATAGAGCACATTTTTCAAAAATTCTGATATAGTGCACATTTTTCAAATATTCTGATATAGTGCACATTTTTCAAAAATTCTGATATCGTGCAAATTTTTCCAAATTTCTGATATAGTGAACATTTTTCCAAAATTCTGATATAATAGTGCACATTTTTCCAAATTTCTGATATAGTGTACATTTTCCAAAATGCTGATATAGTGCACATTTTTCCAAAAATTCTGATATAGTGCACATTTTTCCAAAATTCTGATATAGTGCACATTTTCTATAATGTGTTATCGTTTTTATTAGGCTGTGAAATGTTGACAAATTGTTATTACTCCTATTTATGAAGAATGTAATATACATTTTGACTTATTTGAAAATGAATCAAATCTAATGCAGTCATGGTAAAGTCCATGTGGAGATGGAAAATGTGATGCGCACACACTATTCTGTTGGACGCACTGATGTCACAGACTATAATCCTGTCTTCTGATTGGTCAATTGCGGCTGTTCCATGTTACTCCCTGGCGTGAAACATTGCATTGGAGGTGAATGACAAAGTCTACAAAATTGATCTTTGCAGCTAAATAATTTTTTTGTATCAATCCCTTTCTTTGATATATTGTACATAAATGTATCCTTCAACTTTATTGTAAGAAAAATTTAATGAATCAGAGCAGAAACATAAAATATTTTGGAAATGTTGGTTCACTTCATAAACATCGAACAGTAAGTTTCACGCCAGTAACAATGAATGAGTACGCCAAATTCAACAACTGCGTCAGACAGAATATCAGAATTTTTGAAAAAAAATTCCATGAGTTTTAGCTGTGATAGTTGTATTGCAAATGTAACATCCTATTCATTTTCTTTTTGTTTGTAGGATCTCAATAGAAAGTCTGCAGCTGTTGAGAAACTCAAGCAAGACCGAGAGAAATTACTGGACCAGTTAAAGAAACAGACTGCAGGAGCTGTTTCAAAGGTTGGTGTACTTATTCGTTCATATACTTGCTGGTCAGCATCAGCATTCTTTTTGTACCAATGACCATAAACTTTGTTTTTCCAACATTAAGAGTTAGTTTTTTTACTTTGAACCATTCAGCTACCTTACTTAGATATAACTCCATTTAAGTATAACCCTTTGAACCCTGGCCATTCTAAGTGAATCTGTACCGCTGACCCGGGCCGTGAATTTGCAGAGTGTTACTAGGGTATGTGCATGATACTCTTTAGTTACTTAATCTTTCAAGGAAATGTCTTCCAACCAAAAGTGTAAGATCTTTGATAAATTTATAATGGTCCATATAGTGGGTCGAGTAATAATATGTTTGCCTTTTTGTAGTGTCATCTGTATATCATCACGTGAGTGCAAAAAATGGTATCTGAAATAGCTACCATTTGTCATAAATTGCCATTATACCCTCTCTATAATATCCAATCTTGGGTCTGTGACTGTTGAAATAGTTCAGGTGACCCGAAGAACCATTTTAAGAGTCACTGATATGTGGGAGAGAAATTTTGAGGGATTTTTGCATTCTAAAAATGTGTAAAATAGATCATATAATATATGGCAGCCATTGCAGATACGACTTTCTTGCGCTCCATGAAGATATATAGCATTTGAGATTCAAAATGCAAACAAGATTTGCAAGTACTACTCCTTTCACTGATATTTACTTTCATCTGAATCTTTTTAAATGCAGCCTGACAATGAGGATACACCAGAAGTGCAAGAATTTCAGCATCAGATTACCATGTTGAAGAGGCAGCTAACACAGACCAAGAAATCCAGTGCTAGTGAGGGCAAGACCCACACAGATGCTGCCAAGAAAGAACAGGTATACATAGTAATATATAGATACCTTTTCAGAGTCTTCATATTGTAGTGACATAGCTTGCGAGGTTCTCTCAACCTCTTCACTCAGCGTAGTGGTGAAATCCTCCTAGTCAATGACCACCCGCTACGGCTGTCACAACGTCATAGATGGCCGGCAGATCGTAGCCAGTGTCTCTGTTGAAAGTTGGTTGTTGGGTGCTTATTTCCATAGCCTCTTTGATCTTCCGTTTCCAGAAATGTTCTTCCTTTCTTACGACTTGGACATTTTCCATACTGACTTTATGGTTGTATTTAGTGTATTTAGTGACCACCCCATGTGACTAGGAGGATTTCACCACTACGCTGAATAAAGAGATTGAAAGAACCTTGCAAGCTATGTCGCTGCAATATGAAGACTCTAAAAAGGTATCTATATATTACTATTTCAACATGACAGAGTCCAAGAATAATCTACAATTGAACAGGTACATCATCTTTTTCAGTCTTTTTTGTTTAAATCCTGTGCTTATCGATACTTCAATACATGTACATAAATATTTTTAAGGATCCTTACAGTGCAAGGTGGGATGAAACAAAGAAGAATGTATATAAGATAAATACTTTGACTTAAAAAGTAACCAAGAAACAACATTTATATACACAAATTAGGATGGTTTCGGTAATTTATCGAAGATACGCAATGCAAAAGAGGAAGTCTAAGAAGTCTGTAATTGCAGAATTGCAAGTGTTTTGAGTAGTTAATAGAAATGGTTTTATGCTTGCATGCTTGATCCAAAGCTTGTTCAAAGCCTTATTTACATTGATTAAAAGCTTTAGCAATCAACAATTTTTAGGCAGTAGTATTGCCCATAATAGCAGTTGTCAAATACTTAGAAAGGTTTATGTATACTTTTATGTTCAATATCAATTGTAAGTTACAAAGCTACAATTCATAATTCATTGTAAGAACTTCTCAAAATGTTTGTAAATATCTGTATGACACCAGTGCATATAAAAAAATGAGACTTAATGCCATTAGTAACCTAGGAGTTAGGAGTTGTATGACTTTGTCATAGAGCTCATGTATCCCTACAGACCAACTTGGATAAACAAACATAACACTCAGCCCATGTCATCTTCATTTGCTTTCCTGTATTGATGATTATTTGTTAGGCCACATAAAAAAATAAGTTGTTTCTCGTACAAAGGTTTCTCAAAATGTGAGGAGGGAGGGAGGTGTTTTTTAAGGTTGGGGAGAGCCTGAGCAATCCAGGTTTACCCTTGATAGATGTTTACTGCACATTCAGTCATGTCAGTTGCTGTCTTTAACTGGATATAGATTAATGTTGGTTTCACTTTGACGACAGTTCCGACGTTAAAAACATCAAAAATTAAAGAATCCTTTAAAGAGGAAAGCGGGTTCTTGATATTTGAACAATTTAGCTCAATTTTTATCATCTTTTTAGCATTTTTGAAAAAAAAAAGTGGTGCGGCAACAAAAAGTGAGGAGGGAGGGGACGAGAAACAACATTTTAAATGTTTTTTATGAGGCCTTATGCGTCTATTTCGTGTGTGTTAATTTGCAGTCTGCCATTGAAGTTGCGAGATGGGAGGAAGGGAAGAAATGGGAGAAGAAAGTGGAAAGTCTGAAGGGAAAATTGAAGGAAAAAGACAAGGAGATTGAGCAGCTACAGAAAACCAACAAGATGCTGAAAGATACACTAAACAGGTAAAAGTTCTATTAGGCTTGGCGTCCAAAGATATTCGCTCACCCGAGTGACATTCGCTCACCCTACCAAGAACACTTCACTCCAATGGGAAGCGACATTCGCTTAACAAATTTCACGACATTCGCTACGCTCAGATTGAAATGGAGCGAAGATCGCTCCCAATATTCTTGGGTTTGTTTATTCAATAACCATAGCACAACAACATGCGAGTGACATTCGCTTTCATCGACTGAAACAATGTTCGCTCAATGAGAGTGACATTCGCTCTCCGTTTTAGCGAATAAATCAGAGCGAATATCAAGAGCGAATGTCACTCGGCTCAGTGAATGTCTTTGGACAATTTAAGGCTTGGCGTTCAAAGACATTAACTCGGCCGAGCGAATGTCTTTGGATGCAAAGCCTTAGATTGTCCTGAGGTCTGACTGCACAAAAGGTTCAATGACTCTTGAAGTCAGAATACACTGTAGAGAAATAGTTGTGCTATGGCATTGGACTTGCTATTGAAATGAAAGGTATTGTGTTCAAGTCCTGGTTTAGTTACTTGCCTCAATGCTGACTCCTTCAGCAAGATTCCGCTTTGTTCCAGTATATAAAAATGTAAGAAAATGTAACAATATGATTAAGAAATGGAGAAGGGCAGCATCAAGCTTTTTCTTAAGCGGACAGTGCCGTTTCCGAAATTGCATATAAAATTACGGAATATGTTGATTTAGAAATTAGGAATTTATTAAATTAATAAAAGAACAACTTGTTTGATTTTCTTCTGATTGATATGTATTGTTTTTCCAAAAATACCTCTGTTTCCAATCATTTTCTTCATAAATATGGACTCATACTAGAGATAACAGAATTGTACACGGTAAGACCCGGGCACTGTAGTAGGGAAAAATATCATCACCTGGGTCTCACATTTTCTGTCCCACCAGCCGCAAAAAGTCGGAAACCATAGGGTAAAAATTGCCCAGGCCCGCTTAAGAAAAAGCTTGGGCAGCATGACCGTTAACAAAGTTTCAACTGTACCTTTCAACATTGAATAATTTCAACTTATCGAAGTCTCCTTGTGTCTTATACAATAAGCATATCATGATTCTGTTATTTTTTGAACAGAAATGAAAGATTGCGAGGTATGCAGCCTCATAGACCTGATTCTGCACCAAGCAAGAGGCCTACACCGCCTAGTAATCCACAGAATGAACAACTCATACAAGATCTCAAGAAGAAAAATCATGAATTACAGGAAGAGGTGTGTACTTGTATTTTAAATATGAATTTATCCCATTTTAAAGGATTTGGGAATTCAAGAAAATGAAATTCAAACTTTAACCCTTTCGAGTCTGGCCAATTTTTCCCACCCCAGGCTGAAGGCATTTTACCTCTACACTGACTTCTAAAGTAAATTCAAAATTTCTATAGAGATATTCTATATAATTCAATGAGATTTCAGCATAATACACCTGTATGAACTGTACACATTGCCTGGGATAGTGTTTTTGAAGGTAAGAGGCAGTGAGTGTAGTATACTTCAGTGTTAGTAAGGGTGTCTGGGGGACGCCCTACGCCTGAGCTGACAATAATTGCTACGGCAGGAAAAGGTTAAACAACCAATAGATTTCCAACCAAAATGGCTTCTAATCGAAATATGGAAGCCCACTATATATCACCTGGTTGTTCATAAAGTTTCCAAGTTTTATAATCTCCTTTGGAACCCTATATAGAGTGTGTAGAGAAACAAAATAGTCATGCATTTTGATTGCAACATACATATACTTTGATCAACACTAAATAGGTGAGAATTATTAGGCTTTTCCTCAAGTAAACATAATCCCAGTTACACACGCGCCGTAGATACTGATGCATTTCCTGCAGTTGTGCTGTGTTACAATGTGCTGTGTTCAGCTACGCACGCGCTTAGCTGTATCAATTCACGATCGCCTATTTGGTGTTGATCAAAGTATAGCAAGGTAGGATATCTATAAAATACCATTGGTCTTTAATGATATTTCTGTGTCTTACATAAGTTATGTAGTAATATAGTCGCTCCAAGTGACTTTATGGAATATCTCGAACATATTTTCAGCCATGTGGTAGAAGAGTTTTTTTCTGTAATCTTCCCTACTTCATAAATCCGTTTTCGGTACCATCGAAGTATCTAAAGTTAACCCGTCATGTGAGTGCAAGAAAGTCTTAACTGCAATGGCTGCCTTAAGTTATATTTATTTAACGTGTAGTCACTGGAATATGAAAAATCCTTCAAAATTTCCCTGCCATATGTCAGTGGCTCTTGAAATGGTTCGTCACCTGAAGAACCATTTTAAGAACCACTGACCAAATACTGGAGTATATGTACAGTGTGCAATCAAAATTAATGACAAATGGCAGCTATTGCAGATATGACTTTCTTGCACTCACATGACGAACTAATGTTTATACATAGGTTGCATTGCTAAAACGAGAGCAGATGTTGAATCAAGATGGCGATTTGTCTGAACTCCGTCTGAGAAATAACGAGCTGACTGAAAAGATAGACCTGATGGAAAAAGAAATGGCACGAAGGCTAGCTTCTAAACAGGTGAGGTTTCATTGTAGAAACAATAGTTCGACATTGATTATCCAAGACATAATTAGTTCTTTTTGTTTAAAGGTCTACCATTTTCATGCAATATTGTTACTGTGAATGATTAAGCTGAGATCACTCAATTTCCTCTGAAACTTAAGTATTTATCTCATGAGTTCAAAAGCATCTGCTGCTAGGGCCTCATTCAATACAACACTGTATTCGGCTGGAACAAGTTATAATCATAGACTCTTTTAAGGGGTTTTCTCAGAGATGCAGTTGCTTACGACTTCTGGATAATGATTTTTTTCATAAATAGTAAAAAATCAAAAAAGTGTTTGCATCCGTTTTGCGTGCGCAAATTTCAATGCACACTGAACGCATGCTTTACTAACGTGTTTGGTTAATCACACGCGGCATAGCTGCGTAATATATATGCAGGAAATTATGCAGACGCAGATGTGCTATCAAGGTAATCAAATTTTATCAAAAAATGTCAGTTTTGGACGTTTTTTCTTGAAAGCTAACACGGTGACCGTATTTTTTTATTTCAGTATTTTTAAGTGCTCAAAAAGTGCTTTAACATATGTAAAAATTAAAAAAAAATGGAGCATTTACTATTTTACAAGCACATAATGTTCGACGTTTTGGAGCTTTCCTTATACTTTGTATGGCAAATCGGGTGATTTTTTTGGGGAAAATATGTACTTTTTGAAATGCTTGTATCTCAAAAACGAGCACGGACCTATATTTTTTTTATTTTAGATTCATTATCAGCACAAATAAATCTACCAAATACTAAATTTTAAGAAAATCAATGGAGGATTTGCATCTCTGAGAAAACCCCTTAAAAAGAAGTCTGGAATTCTGTCTTAAAGCACTTGCTTGAAGTAAGGCCAACATAATTATTTGTTTGTCTAAAAGCTGCTGCGCACATTTATAAAAACTGTACGCATTTATGAATTTTTTTCTTCTGTATATATTTTATTCCATTGTTTTTGAAACAATTGCTTCAAAATCTTGACATTTGAACCAGGGAATTTGGGGATTTTTATGTGTTAATGTAGCACAACACATTTGCATTATGCTGCAATGGTCTGTCACAAGAAAAGTTGAATTTATTCCAACTCAAAACAATGTGTCGTTGCAACCATGAAGACAAGGTAATCAATAGGCAGGAGCGGACATCCCGGCGTTTTGTTTACATCCGGGACGTTTGTCCAAATAGCGCGGTGAAAACATTTGCCGACTTCCCATTCAATCCAACGGAGAAAATGCCAGCTCGCGGAAACAAAATATTTCGATTCCAAACTCATATGAGATGTGTGGTATTAAAGTCTTAACAAAATGACAACAGCTCATCATTTCACAGATTTTCATCTGGCTAAAAAAGAAAGAAAATGACGGGATCACTGGTTAAAGTATTGATTGTTTTCACCGCGCTCGAAGTGCAACTTGAGCTATTTTTAGACTACTGAGCTGTGTAACCGGTGCGTATGACGTAGGTCCGCTTCTTCCTATATATCAGTTTGTTGTGCTTGCCTCAAAATTTTCAAGGTGCGATAAGGTCGAGTTACGCACTTGAAATTTTTAACGTTACCACCACTACGACAGACACTCTAAAACCAGCTTCATTGTTCTTTATTTCAGTCTGCAAATTCAGAAGATAAAACAGATGCGGATTTAGAGCGGCAAATATTCCAGTTATCTCAGGAGAATATTGAGCTGAGATTTGATGCAGAACAAGCTAAGAGTGACTTGCCAAGATTACGACAAAGAATTAAAGACTTGGAGGCTTATAATGAAGCTCTCAAGGCAGATTTAGAGAGGGCAAGGAATAGCTTGAGTAGACCCAGTTCTGCTGCATCCAGCTTAAGGCGGGTGAGTATTGGCTTAGTCTTGATTGCTTCAACATTTTTGTTTTTTCAATTTTTTGAATTTTTTAAAACCAAAAATTGCTTAAATGTTTCTCAACCCATGTGAAAATTTGCTGCTGAAAAATGTATCGAATTCTTCCTCATTCATCACAAGGATCACCATTTTAGAGAACTGAGCTTCTTTGTAGAAAGTATAATCAAGTCTACATTAGTGTAACTGGTAGACTTGATTACACATTCTACAAAGTTTATATTAGTGTAACTGGTAGAACTTAACGGATAAGGATAAACTAGTAAACTCTAAATCAATTTACATTATCACTGGCATTCATCATGTGAGTGCAAGAAAGTCTGCAATACCTGCCATTTGTCATAAATTTGGATTGCACTCTATTTAATGTCTAATATTCTTAGTCACTGAGTGCGATTTTACTTCCTAATAAGGGATTCTGGCCATCCATTATGAGACGATAGATGACAGTGCGTTCAGCGTGAAACGCAGTGGAGCCGCGCGTTCAAAATCACGGTGCGATGCAGGTATACGCACACATCTGGCGCGAACAGTTTTACTGGGTTTGGAATATTTCATGTTTGATTAGGGGTGTACATTTTTCCAATGATAATGTTTATAGTTTTTGGCAATAATTTACATCGTTTTTGGTTTATAAATGA
>JXSR01S013202.1:101102-112289 GCA_000969725.1 Ophiothrix spiculata
TTATGCTTGGTGGAATGGAGCTTACTTGGGCCACAGAAGTCAACGAACACCTGTAAAGTGTGCCGAGGCCACATTGACTTATGAATCAGGGAAACATAGTGCACAATAAATCCACTCTGTTTATGCATAAAGTTTTGTAAAAAAAAAAGATGCTCGTAGTTGGTTACAGGCCATCTGATATTCACATGTAAGTCGTGAGACATATTAAATTTCTTTTATCACAGATGTTCATAACATTTTGTTAATAGGTATAAGAACAAGATAACTTTGAAATTTCAAGATAAAAAAAAATATGCAATGAAAAGCTAAGAATGCAATGAAAAAATTGAACACTTGTAAAAAAACATTTGGTGATGATGATATGCTACATCTAATATTGCCTTTATCTTGTGACTGTTATTAATTCAAAATAGTTTTAGCTGCCATTTCATATGCCAATATTGAGTCATATGTTATTATTTTCTACTTCAGATTAACCTTAAATAGAGTGGAGAATGAGAAAGCAGAATTACTCAATGAGTTGAAGCTATTTCGCATGCAAGGCAATGTGCCTTCATCAGCTGCTGATCTAGCCGTAAGTATTCTCAACATTTGAGGGGTGCTCTGGCAAAATGAGAGGAAAGTCGCAAATTTCATAATTGAGTTTATGACATATTTTAATTCTATATAATCTCAGCTTTTGAATGATATATATTATGTGATACTTTATTTCTCCATTTTTCATTTAGAGATCAAAATCCAAAGCAGTCCACCGAATATATTGTAATGAAAGTTAGTTGCAAGTCGCTTTCAAAGATACTGATTACTACAGTGTATAATAGCAACATGAAATCAATTACCTGTGAATGATTGCACTTACCATCAAAATAGAACTTCAAAACTGTAGGTATAGGTAAACACTTATGCATGAATGCATTTTATGTCAAAAAACGAAATTTGACTTTTTCGCCTTATCCATACTTTAGATGCCATTTATTCAAAATGTAGATTTGCGACTTTTCTCTCATTTTACTAGTGCAGCCCACATTTGTATACACATACCGTAGAGTGCCAGTATTTGGCATTTCATGTTACATCAAAACATGGTACAGTGGAAACTCGTTAGTACGAGATCGTCGGGGCAAACTCCGGAAGCTCGTATTAACCGGAGCTCGCATTAAAAATATATCCGACAGTAACCATTATGATGATGAAATTACATTTTCAGTGGCATATCGTAAGGCCTTATGTAGCGATAACAGGCTAACGACGCGACTTTTGACATTTCCTAATGTGCCACTACGTAAAACTGATTAACTTTGGACACCATTTACAAGTTGAAAGAGACAGATTTTGTTTAATTTGATAAGTTTTTAAGTAAAATATGGTTTAAATTTATCATAAATACCATTTGTTTGCATGTCCGTGCAGTAGTTGCTAGCTGCTTTCGAAAGATCGCTAACCAAAACAGTGAATGCGCGCTATACTGACTAGTGCAATCATGTACGATGCGGTGAATATTTATACGTCGACGTATGAATCTGTATCAACGTAACTCATAGGAAGCAGCTATCACGCTGTCGTGTTTTCGCATTGCTATAATAGATAAACAGTTAAAGCTGCCTTATAACTTTAAGAACTAGAAACACTTACCTCACCACATGCTTTTGGGTTTAAAGAAGAGCATGGGAAAGAAAAAATGCACTGATAGACACCTTCAAAAATGACCTCGTATTATCGGTCGAAAAATGAATAATGAGTGAAGCAAGGGACTATCGGTAAGTGCTCGTAAATATGCTGAGCTCGTATTACTGACCTCGTACTAAACAGATAGCTTTGTGTAGTAAACAATGGAGAAAAGTCGGGACCGAGAGTTACCGCTCGTATTATACGGGTTGTCGTTTTAAGCGATCTCGTACTAACAGGTTTCCACTGTATTTCCCACAAAACCAGCAGATATTATTGACTAAACAGATGCTAAAATGAAAGATGCATTCATCTTAAATGAGAATTGATAATAATTTGTCACAATTTATCAGCCACGTTGAAGTTGAAACTTGTCACGTTGAAACTCTAAAACCATGCCTTATACTGGCACTCTACGGTATCAGATAATGATTGTCTGTTCAGAGGGCTTTCATCATCATTGTCTCTCGGACAAACTGTTTTCCTATTACAATAAGGCTCAGCTGTTTTGATAAACCAATCTGTGAAACATACAAGTAAACAGAATTATTGTTAGTTAAGTTCTGTAAATTTATTTCCACATTCTAGGAATAACACATGTTTCCCATAATCTTGGCAATACAAAAAAACATTTCTCAATGAGAATATCTTCATGTTTACAATGTTGCATCGCCCAATATGAGATATTTAGCACAGTAGACCAACGGCTTAAATGACTTCCAAACCATGGAGCAATTAAAGGAAAGTTTCTTGCCCGAGGAAACAAGGGACGTATTACTGGGACTCGAACCTCAACCTCTATATTATGAGTCACATGCTCTAACCGCTCATTTTGCTTAGTGCTGTTATTGATTGTCGGAAGTATCGATTGTCAGAAGTATCGATTATCGATCGACATGTCGATATACACAAAATGGTAGTATCAATACCAATTGCAACGAACATAAAGGCTTAGGCAAAAAAAATTAATTAAGTAACTATAATAGCAACCGCATTGTGGAAAGTATGTTTCAACTGAGGTGACTCAATCATTTCTCCTTGTATTTTAACAATAAAAGCATGAACAAATTGTGAATTTGTCGATGTTTATAACATAGCCATTTCTGTTTTTGTACTATACATGATGCATGTAGTTTTCGCTGTTAAGCTTACACTTGTACTGGTAACTCAAGACTGTATATAAAACTGTATCGATAATGTTGTCGACATGTCGGATGTTTGTCTCTCGACATATCGATACTCAAAAACCCTATCGATAACAGCACTAATTTTGCTTGAAGAAAGTTACAAATGTGCTCATTTCTTCTGATTTTTCCAGGATGCTAATCTACCAGAGACACTGCATAACTATAACCAGCTGATGACAGAGAATGTTGAGATCAGAACTGATATGAAAACTATGCAGCTAGACCACGAGAGATTAAAGAGGCAAAATGAAAAGGTAAATATTGGCTTTATCACATGGTCCTCTCAGATTAATCTCTAAAATCGGGAGTTCAAAAAACATAATGCTGACGTCAGATTTTGGCAATCATTACAAAATTTCCACCTGTTTACTTCCCGGGGCTTACTCTTGCAGCTTCTTACATATGCGTATGCATTATCCACAATTACAGACAAATCTTTCTTTGAGCTGTCTTGTTACTTTTGATATGTTAGTATGAATAATTTGATATCTGGTAGTATCTCGTGACAACAATTTAATTGAACTAATTGACGCTTTGTTTACACTTTCTGTAGTTACATTGATTTATTATTTTATAGATTCTATACAGAGTGTATCAAAACATTATGCATTTAAATGTGGTGATAAATTTGAGACTTGGTTATATAGGTTTAGTGGATCAAAAATTATTTTCAATAGTACAAAAAGCTTTGTACCTCAATACCAATAAGAAAAATCACACTTCCACACAGTCTGTTAAGAGTTCCCATAAGATTAGAGAATTGTAGTCATTACTTGTCTTCCACCTTGTTCACCTTCACTAGCATCTTCAGTTCTGTCGACACGTCGGTTCAGCATTCTCATTTCTATTTGCACATCAGTAGATTTCTTTTTCATTGAGCAAATGTCATTGTCACTGATAACTGTCACAATGGTGTAAAGGAATGGATTTATGGCTGAATTAATGGGTAGAACAAATGTCACTACCCAGGCAAATGCTGAGCTTGGAAGTCGCACTAAACCAGTTTGTACAAATATCCCCATCAGACATATAGGGAACCAACAGAAGAAGTCTGTCAAAACGATGGCTGAGACTTTCAGTGTCATACGCATATCTTTAGCTATTTCCCGGCGCAAAGCTGGTCTTGAAGCTACCGCCATGATTATTCCAATGTAGCAAGCAAGTATCAACAGGAAGCAAATCATATTGAATGCAATGAATACAGCTACTGAAAAATATAAGCCTGGACTTTGATCAGATTCTGTAATTATTGTAAATTTTTTCGTATGAACGTCCCAATATGTTAGATGCAATGTAACACTAAGATTTTGACTTTGAGGTTGTATTATTTGTGACAATGGAAGACCAACACAAACATGCGAGTTGTCATAAAAGTCTGTATTTCTGCCAGCTAAAATGGAAGCAACTAAACCAAGAGTTAATGAAAATAACCAAACTATTGTAGCAATCACTCTTGTTGATTTCACACATAATTTGTGAATGCTATGTGGGAACTTGATTTTGATAAATCGATCGATACTGATGAATGTTACAAATAAAACAGATGCCTCACTTGAAGTTATGGCTAATGTACCAGCTATTCTACACATAACACTAGATCTCCAATATTCAACGCTCACTGGAAAATATTCCCCATAGTATACATCAGCAGATGCAATTATTATCATGTAGATGCCCATTAGGAGGTCAGACATTGCCAAATTGGAAAGTAAAAGAGATTGCACTCTGTTTTCTGTTGTTTGTTTAAGTTGTTTCCAACACACTACAAATAAATTCCCCAAAATGGCACTAAACCCTATGACCCATGTAAAGGCAGATAACGTAGTCATAGATAAAAGCCTATCACAGGTAATGTATGGGGATGGCTCGATTGTAGAATAGCACAATTTTGAGGCATTCAGGTAACATTGACATATTTCAGGTGTGTCCAAATAACATTGTGTATTATTTGTGAGCCCTGAAAACATCTGTTTTGTGATTTTGGTCAGCGGATTATCAGATAAGTCTATTTGTCTTAGTTTTATCATATGACCAATTTGAGGGATATTTTGCAGTCTGTTATTAGATAAATTCAAATTTTGCAAACTTTTTAGATCAAGGAAAAGATGTGATGATAAGTATGTTAATTGATTCAAAGCTATTGAAAGGTTTCCCAAATGGGTCAGGTTGGAAAATGTGCCCTCCTCTAACCATGCGATTCTGTTATTTTGAATGAAAAGCTCTTTCAAATTGCTTGTGTTTACAAATATTAATGTATCAAGTGTCCTTAGCTTGTTAGAATCCAGAAAAAGGAAAATTAGACTATACAAGTTTGCAAATAATCTTGCATCTAGTGTGATCAGTGCATTGTCATACATGATTAGGTATTTCAGTTTGTGCAGGTTATGAAATATCCCTGCATCAAGTGTTGTTATTTTATTGGAATCTATAGATAAGTAAATTAAGGTATGCAAATTTGCAAATAGTTTTACATCTAACATAACCAGTACATTTTCATATAGAAAGAGACGTTCTAGTTTTTGCAGGTTATCAAATATCCCCGTCTCAAGTGCTGTGAGTTTGTTGGCATGTAGATAAAGGACAGTTAGATTGTGTAAGTGTGCAAATAGGCTTGCATGTATTGTGACCAATGCATTGTGATTCAGAGCGAGTCGTATCAGACTGCGCTGGTTATCAAAGATTCCCACATCAAGTGCTGTCAGTTTATTAAAATCCAGATAAATTTGGTTCAGATGATACAAATTTGCAAATAGTCTTGTATCTAGTGTGGCCAATGCATTGTCACTCAGAGCTAACCATGTCAAATTGTGCAGGTTGTGAAATATCCTAACATCTAGTGTTACTAGTTCATTTGAGGACAAATCAAGAATAAGCAAGCTTGCAAGAGGAGAAAAGACATTAGATGTTAGATTTACGAGGAAGTTAGAGCTCAAATTAAGATACCTTAGTTGTTTGCCAATGAACTTAAATGTTGATGGTGAGAGTGCTCTAATACCATTACTACTGAAATCTAATATAGATATATCACTAGCTAAAAAACTTTCAAAAACAAGAAATCTTATATCAGTCTTGCTTAAAACTTTTGAACAATTGTAGATAATGACTTGTCTGTCTTTGAGTATGCATGAGCAGTTTTTTGGACATTGTATGTTGCACCGTGACATATCATTGCAGTATATAACTGACTCAAACCCCTTTACTTTTGTACAAATTGACGTCTGACCTTCTAGGGCACCTACCTGATCATCATTGTTGACATATTCAATGCATCCGAGAGGGCGGCCCTCGTTCATTTTCACAGCTTGTAAAACTATGGTGATATTCCCACGGAAATGCAGGTCAATAGGTTCGCTTCCCACATTTACCATGCATGGCTGATCGGACAATTCCATGAAGGCAAGATATTGATTTGAACACGAACCAAGGTCTCCCATTTGCTCCAGATAAATGTAATCTGTACCCAAAATGGTTCCGGCAACAAAGGACATCAAAATTTGGGATGAGTTGTCTGGCTTGATGCTAAGACTACAAGCATGATTCTGATTTCCAAAGGCAGTTACATGAGCTTGTTTTTCAAAGACAGTTATATTGATTTGAATATCCATTGTATCTGCATCTTTAAAGGAACAATGTGAATCTGGTAAAGGAGATATTTCATATACTCCAAGATTCAATGGCAGTTGAAAAATGATGGTAAGAACCACCAAGAAAATAAGCAGAAGAACCTTCGAAATAAACATTTTTCACAACTGATCAAATGAAGTAATGCAAGGGTTTAGGATGGTTTCTGATTGAAGTAAAAATGGTTGACAAAAGAAATTTTAGTGATTCCAAGTTGTTTGCAGATGTATTAGTTCTTCCACGTTCCAATCTATTCCCTGATGATGCAATGCTACGAAAATCTTTTTAAAATATGGTTCTACAGTGATAAACAAATTTATCAGATCTGTAAGGTTGTGTATTCATATCTTACAGCATCCAAAGCCTGAACAGGATGTGATAGAAGATCTTGAATGCTAGAGGACCACCGTTGTCATTTGTTGTTATCTCCAGTTTTTTTTGCAGTTCAGAATCCATTCAGTGGTTACTCACTTTGTTGGTCCTGTGCTGTTTCTGATGAATTGGTCATTGATTGTGATACTATTAACAGCAATCCACCAAAACCTGATAAATTTCACTTATATGCAACCACACCCAGCTTTTCAAAATTGTAATGCCACAAACACCCTACCATAGTAAAGTGTATGTAGTGAAAAAAGTGATGTTTTTAATAATGATGATATCTTAATCTCATTTCAGATGACCAAAGTTCACTATCACATATCTTATATGGGTATAATTGTAACTTTGCACAAAAATGAGACTGATTTAATGATTTATTTTGTCAAGCTTCCAGTTTCATCATATGACACAATTCACCAGTATATTGTAACAAGGGTTTCTTGTGTGAAGCTTAATCAACTAATTGGTTTTTAATATTGTTCTCTAGTTTCAACTCTTTTCATATCTAAATTGGCTGGAAAGGAAAAAAAATATCAAGACAACAATTTAATGTCAATTTTTCATTGGCTTAGATTCTATGGATTTGGATATGCCCAACAGTTGACAATAGAAATATAATGGTCCATTGAAGCATCCCATCATGTGTTGATAATTTCTTGGATAAATAATATACTGCAATGAGCAACGTAAATGACCTGACAACTGCATCCTTTTGCCGCAATGGTCCACATATTTGAAAATTATAATTCCTTTTCATTGCGTCCACCCTTCCTTGTAAGCCTATTGTGAGGTCTATTCATATTTATAAAACATTTGGGAGAGGGAAAGTTACAATTTTGTACACCCATTATGGGCTATTATGATTTCTTGTGCTACTTATACCCTGGTCACATAAGCTTGCGGCGAGGTTACAATGTGTTTACGGCGTCATACTAGGTAGATTTCAGCAGACACCGATTGGAAACCGGCCCGTGTCCGGTCGGAGTTCGACCGGTGTCCGCAGAGCCGTAAAGACGCTGGAGCATGCCGCAAGAATTTAATTCTGAGTTAAAACCTTGCAGCGTGTATACGATGTCTTCAGTTATGGTCTTATAACCACCGGAGTCCGACCGGGCATCGCAAGAGCTCGGAAGCATTCACCGGTGTCATACCGGCATTGCGGCTTTGCAGACGCCGGTCGGCGACCGGTGGTTATGTGACCAGGGTGTCACTTAAATTCATTTTTGTAGTGGATGGCAATGAAGGTTTTTCTTAAGCTGACTTTGACCAGGAGCCAAAAATCGGACATTTTCCAGAGAACCAGTAGCCGTTTGTTCAGGACCAGGAACCATTTCTGAAATTTGATCCAGATTTTGATTTTGAAATCAAGAATTTATCCATCGTTGTTTGATTTTCTTTCTTCTGATGAATATGTGTTGTTTTTCCAAAAATGCCTATGTTTCGAATCATTTTCTTCACAAATTTTGGCATGTGCTAGAGACAATAATTTGCATACGACAAGACCCGGGCGCTGTAGTAGGGAAACATATTGTCGCCCAGGTCTCAATTTTTGGGTAAAAATCGCCCGGTGCCCCCTTAAGAAAAAACTTGATGGCAATCACATCATGATTACGCTTTGCCGCAAAACAATGGGACTAGGGTATTAGAGCCACCGTCAGATTACAAATAATAAATACTGAAATATGCTTTTTTTGTTTGTTTTGAGATTAAACAATTTGTAAACTATATACTTGAAAGAACCTACTGTATAACATTGATTTTTCTCCTTTTTGTGCAAACAGTTACGGAAGGAGTTGGAGCAGTTCGATCCGTCATTCTTTGAAGAAATCGAGGACTTGAAATACAACTACCGTGAGGCTGTCCAGAGAAATGTGCAATATGAAGAGCAGTTACGACAACTATCACAACAATTTGGTGTATCTGTCAATATACCACCGCCGCTTTGACATCCAGTCAAGTAGCCATGGGCATCATTTCAGGGGGGGACAGGGGGACACATCCCCCCACATTTTGAAGGGTGGGGGACATAATATTAGATGTCCCCCCACTGTTTTGAATACAAACGATTTATTTGCCCCCTGGACCCCCTCACACTTCAAAATGAAATGACGCCCATGCAAGTAGCTATGGTCTCTTTTTGGTAATTTTTGAACATGTTTCTGCTTCTGCTTAGATACTTCGCAGCACTCCAATTGGAGTCAAACGTAAAGCTCTCTAGTCCTTAAGAGAGAAATGAAATACTTTTGAAGGTATAGTCAACATGACCGGGAAAGTTTTCCCTACTCTTTTCGAATAGCCCGTGATGTTCTTTTACATCCGACAGTGTGTCAGGAATACTTCAGATGGGACAAGAAGCAAGTAGCGTTAAGTTTCTTGCTTAAGGAAACAAGGAGACGTGCCGGGATGTTTGTGGCAAGTAAATGAAGACAAGGAGGGTGATAAAAGGAGAGGATGGCTTGATCCATTTTACATAATTGCGGCGCTGTGACAGGTTTTTTTTATGATGTGACTGATGTTGACCAATCTGTCACAAACAACTTTTTCACCTGTTGCTATAAGAGAAGTAAAAGATAAGCATGTTTCATATCAGGTTATCATCCTTTTATGAAAGAAAGAATTGTTATTTTCAATTTTCATCTTGTAAAATTTTGGTCATATAACCCTTTGAAAAACATGTTTTACAAATCAAAATATTTCTATTGAGGAGTTTTGTGACCACTCAAAAGGGTCTTAGTATTCAAAACTTTGAGATATAAAATTTCTCTTCAAGACAATGAAATACCTGCCTTTATCTGTGCCAAATGTTTAAAATGATACTATTTACTTTTTCAGGTCTAGTTTCCATTGAAACTAAAAGTCCTCTTATTTTTTGAGACCCTGTATGTGAAGCATGTTATATTTTTCACTTGTCCTAGCTTTCACTCGAACAATTTGCTGAATTATGATCGCCTAGCTCAAAGACTGCATTTCAACCAAGAGGTACTTATATGCGTAAGTATCATATGTTCTCAATCAGTGTTCCTGCCAAGGCAGTATGGCGCGCAATTGACGCAGCAGCCATGAAAATTGCAACAGGTTTGTGAACATGTGTGATAAAGGTCCTTTTTCTTGCTTTATTTTAGACAATGTTTAGCCTCAACATGTGGTTTTGGACAGAACGCCTCTTCAGCCTCGTTAAAATTGGTTGAATTGGCACAAACCAAAAGTCCTTAGAGGGAACACTGCTCTCAGTGATCGAGAAGAACTTGCAAAGATATGTTCAATTTCAATGTAAATAGTCCTAATATATTTATTGATTTATTTTTATAGAAAATAGAAAGAGTTACTTATTCATTCCATTCTTACATCAATGATATGTGTCATATTGCTACATTTTTTTTCAAATATGAGACCTCTAACTCCAATTGCGGGTAATTAGTATTAATAGTTATACAGTCATCTACCTTGGATTTCTAAATGGAAAAAGAAAGTACCTAATTACATACTCTATATTATTCAAACGTTAATTAACTTTTGAATAATATAGAGTGTAATTATTTTCTTGTAAGACTTATTTTGGTCAAATTGTAAGACTTATCAGACATGTGCATGTACTTACTGATAATAACAAGAATATTCTCACATACATTCAGTTTAAATTTCAAGTCATGACATGATATAAATCAACAATAACAGCCTATTTTAATGACTTGTTTAAATCTCTGCCCCACTAAAATGGCGTCAAAAACGGTATGCGTATATGGTGCGTATCGCGTCGTGCGAACCTTCTATTGTGTATGTGTCAAGTGAAGATTTATGTGAGCTCCCTAGCTATGTAGCCAGTTTCCCAACAAATACAGAGGTTCAATAACTCTGCTTCCTGAGCGACAACTAAATGGTGACACAAGTACAGAAGAATTAATTTCCTTCCTTGGTTTTCACACATTGTAGTCAGTTTACTGTGTACTAATGTGTCCATAATATTAAAGTTGTTAATGTGATGCAGACATTTTTTTATCATAGAAAGTTGAATACATGTTGTGTCAACTATGTCAAGGGACGTAAAAGCTATTAATAACCTGCGTAATTGCGCGATCCAATATTTTAAGATTATTTCTACTTTTACGCAAACAACTGCGCGGTCATTATCAGGTAACAGTCAGGTGACAATGACTTCTTATAATGACCCGCGTATGTGATGTTATTAGCGCTGAATGCTTTTTCTCATAAAATGCCGATCAAGCGCGTATGCATCACATACACACATTTATCATATTACGCAATGATCCTCATGCCTGGACTGATCAAAATTCTCTTATAGGGATAAGTAGACCTTAAAGTAAGAAATAAGTTT
>JXSR01S013202.1:133096-148611 GCA_000969725.1 Ophiothrix spiculata
TTATTATTTTCTTTTTTTTTTTTGCTGCCTATTTTCACCTGTATCTTGAAAAGTTTTCTGTCGCAAAGTCCCCCTTTTCGGGTGAGTCATCACATATTAGGTAACATTGAGTGGTCTTTTGACAATTTTTTACAAAATACACCAAATATTACATACTTATGGATGCATTGGGTCTACCTTTCAATATACCTGAAGGCTCAGTCACACATCACCGTCTAGAGCAAAACATACGCCTAACATACTTAATCCAACTATTTTTTGTTTACACATTGTTGTTCGTCATTAGTACATTAGAAGTATGTTCAATAAGTTATCCATACGGTTGTGTCCATTATATACGTTTAATTCGTTATCCGTACGGTGGTGTCCATTTGGCATAAGTTGTGATAAGTGATGTGTGACAAAATACACCTTGTAACCTTTGAGCACCCATACACCATTTGTTAGTGAGATCTCCCCCCTCCCTAGGCCATAACTACACATCAAGCTGCATAGTACATTACATGGTCTGTGAACTAATATAATGTCTAATGAAAATTCTTAAACCTCCTTTTTAAAGGTCATCGCAATATTCTTGATACATAAAATCTTAATTTGAAACTTCTGATCTTTTGATTTCATGGAATTATCCCTAAAAATCAGCGGGAACAGTATTCAATCATGCCAAAATAGGTATATCTTACCGTCTTTACACAAATGATATTCCAATGACGTAACCAGACTTTCGATATTGGTGGTGCACAATTTTTTGGGTTATACCAACAATGGATTTTTGAAGCCTCAAAAAGAACACCCATTTTTTTCAACATAGTTTTTGAAAACTGACCACCTAACAAAAAAGGTTTCTTATCTTTTTCTTGTCGTTCCAAGGCTAATTTTGTAACTAATACAACGAACTATGCATCTTTTTTCAAAATGTATTTCTTCTTTTCTTTCTAACAATATCAACATCGTCTTGTAAGAAACAATTTGCTACAACCTACAAATTTTTCAACAGCAGCGTTCGGTGACTGACAAACACAGCGTTTGGAGGTGCTGCCTGTGCACCACCTCTGGTTACGCTAGTGTGGTATTCCGCTGGTCAAGAGTACTTACAGCTTCAGACTAAATGGATTTTGGTTGTGTAAAGTGTAAAACCTTTTAAATATATATGAAAGAAGAAATTGAATGGTTTTATATTTTCTAGGAAATGTCAAACATGCCAAAATAGGTATATATATCGACTATGAAAGATCAGATGACCAACAAAAGATGTCAATATCTTAGATGGTTTATTTCAGGCTGGAGTTACTCAATGTCTTACATTCACTCTGTACACATTTTCAGATTATTTCGGTACTCAAATGTGTATTGGTCAGGCCATTAGGCCAAAAAAAATAAACTGTTGTGTTGCCCTCAGCGACCGACCCTATTCAAAAATTTAAAAAAAAATATTATGGTCGGGAAAGCACCCAATTTTGCTCAGATTGGGTGTTTTTTGAGAAAATATTTTGCTCTTTAAAAAAAATAATTAAAACAAATATATTTTCCGACCGACCGACTGACTCAATTTTTCAGAAATCCCACTTGAGGGCAACACAACAATTGGGGTTTTTTGGCCCTATATATTTTCATATTAGTTAATGCAATTGAATCCAAAAACATAAAGAGAAAGGAGACGTACCTCTTTCATCCAATGTGGCATAGCATTGTAGTATGGTCTCTGCATCAACTCATTTGCCTTGCCCATATCAGCTTTGCCCAGTGGTATCAGAACATCTCTTGGCACATGAAGTCTCTCTATATCTGATGGAAGAACTCCCAACCAGCGTATGACAGGTACAGTCAGATTGTGAGCATCGTAGGATAATGACTGGGGAGAGTATAGAGAAATGTTACAGGCCTATAGCAGTGTAAAGTAGGGACATGGTCAAGCATTTAAGTTAGCTTTTAAGGCCCTCACTTGCAATGCAGCAGATGAGTGTGCTTGAAATTGCCTTAGACAAGGCACTGCTAATTTTCTTCTGAAAACAAAACTGGGGAGCTTATCCTGGCTGCAGTGGACTGTGTATTATGCTAAGGAAGATCACGTAATACAAAACAATTGACAATGAACATATAGGCGAAAGCGGACCTACGTCATACGCAGGGTATACGCAGCACAATGATCTAAAAATAACTCGCGTTGGACATCGTGCGCGGTGAAAACAATCAATACTTTAGTCAGGCATCCCTTCATTTTCTTTCTTTTTTAGCCAGATGAAAATCTGTGAAATGATGAGCTGTTTGTCATTTTGTTATGACTTGAATACCACACATCTCATATGATTTTGGAATCGAAATATTTTGACAATTTGCTAAAATCAATCGAAGTTTCCGCGAGCCGTCATTTTCTCCATTGAGTTGAATGGGAAGTCGGCAAATGTTTTCAACGTGCTATTTGGACAAACGTTCCGGATGTAAACAAAACACCCGGATGTCCGCTCCTGTGTTCTATCGGATGGACTACGGTGTGTCTCAAAAATTATGGTTATTATTACCAAGATTGTTGTGGTTTGGAAATGCTTTGGAATTAATGTAAAAACAAAGACCTGTGGCACAAAATATGTGATGGCTTACCAAAAAGGGGAACTTTGCAGATAATATCAATTTTGATTTTATCATTTCATCTGTTACAACATTTGACCAAGGCGGTCAAATTTTACAAACAGAAAATCTGCTGGAAATTCCTATTATTTTCTTTATTTTTTGCTGCCTATTTTCACCAGTTTCTTGAAAAGTGTTCTGTTGCAAAGTCCCCGTAAATGAGCCATCACATATTTGGTAAAAAAAGAAAGAATCTGGCTTGTTTCCTACTTACCCTTGATCCAAACTTGTAGACAAACAGAATGTCTAGACCTACAAAGAGGAAAAAAATAATGTGCCATCCTGATCAAAGTACACTATACTTTAATCAACACCAAATAGGCGGGCCTCTTCACACCGTAAATTGATACAGATAAGCGCGTGCGTAGATGGACACAGCACAACTGCGGGAGACGCAGCGCACGTTGCACGTGTGACTCGCACACATTATCTATGGCGCGTGTAACAGGGATTATGTTTACTTGCGGATGAAGAAAAGCCTCATAATTCCCGCCGATTTAGTGTTGATCAAAGTATAGACCTGGGTTTTTACAACAAAATATCACAACAGAAGCTCACAATATTGATTTGAATGAGTATACACTTGAAAAACCTTCATTCAGTTTATCATTATCTGGTAATTTTTTATGTAAAGCAAAAAGTGCAAACTTGTTTCATTTCTTGAACCATTTCCTCAAAGTTAAAGAGCAAAACAAAATCATCATGCTTAAGTGAAAGACACAATTGAAAACTGATTTCAGTGGTTTTGAGAAAGTGAACAGCCAAAAAAAGAGAGAGAGAGTCAATGGTTTTACAAGCATTTTCTGTGTAGTATGTTATCAAATAACAACCTTTATGCAGCTGTTTTGGGCTTCTTTTGTGGACCTTTTGAGAATTTTTATGGTCCTTTTTATTTATACATCGTCAAATTTGGGGGTGACTGCTCTGGAAATGGACTTGCCTTACATAGCCCATGTACAGACACTAGCCACCAAGATTAACTTAAAATTTTACCTTTTTAATTTTCAAAGAGATTTTGAAAAATTTCACTGCAAAGTAAGCAAACAAAATTGTGCCAAAATAACACTGCTAAAAAATAAAATTGCTATATATTGCTAGCTTACTTACCATGGGGGTCAGCATCCACTAATCCAAATATTGGTATCTGTAATGTGTCCCAAAGTTTCCGTACCATTAATCTGGTGTTCACATCAGGAAAGCCTTTGCCCTGCCAATATCAAACACATTTACAGCATTTTAAATTGGATTCTGTCTTGGTTTGCACGCTATGAGCTGTCTTGCTATTTGGCCAGACATGAATGTATTATGCCCAATTCATTTATTACCACAGAATTATTTTTAAATCAGCACATCTGGTAAGTCCATTTAGATGATGGAGAACATTTCATAATATTATCTATTTGAACTTAAGATATTACATACATGTACTAACAAAATTTGCTTAGAACCATCAGAGAAACCAAAAACTAGAATATCTAATTTTTGCATGGTTTCTCTGATGGTTTTTTATTTTGTTTTGTATGTTGATGTTGAGTCGAGTATGATGCTATTCCCTAGAATTATGTATTAATGCTATATGTCAAGAAAGAATCACAATTGTGTTTATAAAACAATGTTTTTACATCTTGCAGTTGAGGCAAATTAAAGTATATAAGTGCTATTTGCGTAACTTCCACATTTGATATGACGATAAAGCCTATTCTAACCCTATTGCCACCAAACCTAACAAAATCCCATTCCACAAAATTACGAAAGTCCAAATATGTCGTAGACCAGAGTTAGCTATGGTCACGAAAACACTGCCAGGGAAGCATCTACCTGGTGGCTTGCATTATTGAACATTGGATCAGGTGCAAGGGTTAGAATCCTGGGAAAACCAACCATTTTCAACATGTAAATTTCCAAGGAGATAAGTTTTTAAATGAAGGTACAAGCTTTAACTCTTAAGGCAGTATTTTTCACTGCCGCCAACAATATACAGTAATGAAAAAAAATGTTAATATTTTGACATATATGGGGATTAAATTTGGAAATTAAAGTTTGCATGTGTTAAATCTCAAAGATATGAAGTTTCAAGTTTTGAAGCAAGCAAAAAGATTCTGAATCTGCAAAAAGTCAACTTTGTCAAATTTTGATCTTTGCATGGTTCCTAGATAAAAAAAAAACCACAATAGTTTTAGGAAGCTCTTACCCATAATCAATTTTTTTTTGATATGGCCATGGGAATTAATATGGTAGATTTGTGTCCGGGATTTTTCAATACTCATTAATCATTATTGGTTGAATGAAGGTTGTTTCTTGGGCATTCCAATTTACATCATCAAAAGGTGACAAGCGCTGCTACATATATCTGTATACTGTTTTCTGACGTCTCAATTGTCATCGCAGTTGACCCTGATTCCTGTTTTCCAATCATATGTTTTTGCAAAATCATGAACATATCACAAATCTTATTCTCTTTTTTATATGATTTTGTAAACAATATATCTGGATATGAATGAGAAAACTTTGATTTTACTCAACGCCACCCCCCCCCCCCTACTTCCAGTTCAGCTTGAAATAGAAAGCATGCAAATCTCTGCAAACTTTTCAATTATTGTGGACTCATTTACGGGAGATATTGCCGCGAGCAATAAGTGCGAAGCTATTAGAACGGCATAAGCATCTGAAGAAGTGTGCAACAGCACATGTATCTGAACAAAATTTTGTTTGCAACAGGAACCATTGTGGATTCGTATTTGGGAGATATCACCGCGAGCTATACCTCGATATTGAAAAGAACGTCAAATGTATCCAAAGTAAACTCAGGTTTTACACGTGTGCTCTTTCATGGATACACGGGTGGGCATTGCATTGCCTTGTTTTCCCTTGCTGCCAGCGAGTCTGTGCGCCCCAGGTTTGTGCTATGATTACCGTGCAATGCTGGTGAACTACCCCTGGTAGACAACACTTAAGATATTTAATGGATTCCAAACTTGCTGATTTTGTGTTTGAAAGCAGTTTTTTTTCTAAGTTTGGTAATTATTGAAAACAAATCTGATTAATGAAAAAATGTGTGGTAGCTTTTGGAGCATGCGGGCGGTCACTCTACAATATTAATTCCCATGGCCTAACATTATTAACTTACTGTTATGATAATACATGGTGATAACTTCTGGTGTAGTCCATCATCCAACAGTTTCTGGAATGTTGCATCCTTCTCTACTACCAGCACAAACTTAGCTCTAGACTGGATATCTGGTATTGGGTTAAAGAACTACAGTAACACTGAAATCTTGCTAGCTTAGGTTTAGCTTATTCCTAAAAAGAAATAACTTAACCCCACCCTTAACAGGGACGGAGACAGTGAACTTCCAAAGATTTATGATTTCCTGCTGTCAACATCAAGCAAGACGCCACCAACATCCATTTGCAGTCAGACACCACTAATGAACATGGAGATGGGCTCTGAATATTGCAACCAAAAAATGTGAGTACTGATGACTAGGTTTATATTTTATTTTACCAAAAAATTTAATGTTGCACAGAGGGGATTGACATTTATGTTCAAAATCGGTACCTGGACAACTATTCAAAAATGACATGCCAATTCGTAGACATCCAAGGTGTTCACCAGTAGTATAGCATGTCTCAAGTTTTGATTGCCAGCAAGAGGTCCTTGTACTCTATGGTATTGTTGCATGCATAAGATATAGAAATTACACAAATCCCATGTAATCCAGTGCAAAGGATACTTTTTAATCCATTCACATGAGCTGGTACCAAAATGCCCTGTACAGAAGAGAAAAATCAAGATGTCAATTGAGATCAGGTTACAAGTATTGGCCAGATATTTATAACAATTCATTTCTTCTAAAAGGTAAATGAAAAGAATTAAGAAATATTCAGCATGATTTCAGAAATTGTAACATAATAAATGTCATCTTCAAATAAAGAGGAGTACAAATAAATGTCATTATAATAATTGGTATCACCGAATCATGGCTTGATTCTACAGTAACTGATAACGAAATCAAAATAGACGGCTATAATGTAATAAGGAATGATAGAAATAGAGAAGGTGGTGGAGTGTGTGTATTTATTAAGAACAATCTTGCATTTCTTCCACGAGCTGATCTTATATCAAAACATGTAGAGGCCCTCTGGTTTGAAATTTTACTTCCTAAATCAAAACCAATTGTTACAGGTATTATATGCCGTCCTCCAAATCAGACAAATTTTATGAATCATTTTGAACCTGTCCTGGCTAGAATTGATTGTGGTGTTGAAGCGATCATTTTAGGTGATTTTAATATATGTTTCAAGAAGCAAACTCATAATCTCTTTAACAGGTACACAAAGGCCCTCAACATGTTTGGATTGAAACAGCTCATAACAACGCCTACTCGAGTCACCAAAAAATCATCAACTATTATTGACCATATTTTGTGTAATGATTCTAGTAAAATAACCAATTTTGGAACACATGTTGTTGGTCTCAGTGACCACTTTTTAATACATTGCACAAGAAAGGTTTCTAAAGATCAAGTGTAAGGCCATAAGTGTGTTGGAATTAGGTCTTTGAAAAATTACACTGTTGAGTCTTTAATTGAAAAACTGTCTTTAATTAACTGGAGTAATGTTTTAAGCACAACCAATGTCAACGATTCCTGGTATACATTCAAATCAATTCTCACATCAATTATTGATGAGGTTGCACCGTTAAAACAAATCAGGTTGAAACAAAAAACTGAGCCTCGGATGTCTTCAGAGATTTTAGACCAAATTTGTGAAAGAGATCAGCTTTTATCTAGTTTTAACAAAAATAAATCAAATTTAAAACTGTATGATGATTACTGTAAGATCCGAAATAAAATTCAATGTGATGTTCGTCGTGCTAAATCAGAGTATTTTACTACTAGCATAAATGAAAACAAAGGCAATTCAAAGAAATTGTGGAAAACTCTCAAAGAGCTTGGTTACAGCAATAAACACAAAAATTCCAGTAATATTGTGTTAAACATCAAAGGTAACTTATGTCATGACCCGTCTGTCATTACCAACTCTTTCAATGAATTCTTTACTGGTGTAGCTTCCTCTTTGGTTTCTAAACTTCCTAAATGCAGTGAAGTGTATTCCATTGTTTCAAATAAGATCAAGGAATTTTATGAGTCCAAGAACAAGGATAGCCAAAAATTGAATCTAAGTTGCATTGATGAGGAATTTGTTGAAGAGGAGCTTTTGAAATTAAATCCAACCAAGAGCACTGGCCTTGATGGCATTGCACCCAGGTTCTTAAAAGATGGGGCTTCAATTCTTAAGATCTCAATTGCTCACATCATAAATCAGTCTATTCAATCTGGCATTGTTCCTGGTGATCTAAAAACAGCAAAAGTTGTTCCTCTTTTCAAGAAGAACAACAACACTGAAGCTTGTAACTATAGACCTGTTAGTGTCCTGAGTGTTGTTTCCAAGATTTTGGAAAAGGCTGTTTATTCTCAACTTGAAGCTTTTTTACTTACCAACAATTTGTTGTATGAAAATCAATCGGGTTTCCGAAGCTCCTACTCTACTGACTCCTGCCTCATCAACTTGTTTGACCACATCAAAACTCAATCTTCTAAAGGTCTTTTCACAGGTATGGTGTTAATTGACTTACAGAAAGCTTTTGACACAGTTAATCATAATATCCTGTGTAGCAAGCTCAAGTTGATGGGGGTGGAGTCAGTGGAGTGGTTTTGCTCGTATCTTTCAAATAGAACCCAAGTTGTGAAAATTAACAATATCATTTCAGCACCTTTGCAAATAACTTGTGGCGTTCCTCAGGGTAGCATTCTGGGTCCATTGCTTTTTCTCTGTTATGTCAATGATATGGTTATTAGTGTGGACCCAGAATGTAAACTGATGTTGTATGCTGACGATAGTGCCATTTTATTTTCTCATCGAGATCCAAATTTCTTCTAAATGAGGCAAAGTTCTCGAAATATGTCATGACTGGCTAGTTGACAACAAATTATCTTTGCACCTTGGCAAGACCGAATGCATTCTTTTTGGATCCAAAAGGAAATTGTCTTGCTCCCCTAGTTTCAACATTAATTGCATGGGTCAAACTATATGCGGTCATTAGAGTGTTAAATACCTGGGAGTTGATATTGACCGAAGTGCTTCCGGGGAAGCTATTGCTGAGAATGTAATAAAAAAAGCATCCTCTCGTTTGAAATATCTTTATCGCCAAGCTAGCTGTCTCAACCAAAGTTGTCGAAAGATTCTTGTTTCAGCTTTAATTCAATGCCATTTAGATTATGCTGTTTCAGCATGGTATTCTGGTTTAAGTCAAAACTCTAAACATAGGCTTCAGACAGCCCAAAATAAAATGGTCAGGTTTATTTTGAATTTGGGACCCGGGGTGCACGTCGGTCAAGATCAGCTCTCCTCTCTCAATTTCATGAGTGTTGAAAACAGAGTGAATTTTTTAAAGCTTTGTCATGTTCATAAAATATTCAACAAAAACTGTGCAATATATCTCCATGAACATTTCCAAAAACTCTCTGATGTTCATAGATACAGTACAAGAGGTAGTGCTTACAATTTCATGGTGCCAAAAGTGAAGAGTCTTGCTGACTCCAGTTTCTATTTCAGTGCAATTAGGGAGTGGAATTCACTCCCTGGTAACATTAAAATTATTGGCAATCCGCAGGTATCTCCAATGAGGCCCGGTTTTTATTGGTCGTGCACTATTTTAATGATTTATATATTTGTTTGTTTTTATCCTTGTATATTACTTGTGCCATTTTTGCCTCAATCATGTGCTATCTTTTCAAGGACCTCATTGGAAATAAGCCTGAAATATGGCTTTCATGAGTTATCCTGGTTTTAAATCAACTGTACTGTTTGTGTAAATCTTTATTCTGTGAAATATATTTTATGTATGTGTAATCTTAAATCTGTTTTTATATTTGTATGTTGAATTGGAACCAAATAAAATCAATCAATTAATCTAAATTAGCTAAAATTGGAAAGCAACGAGTAACACTTCCTGTCTATAGTAGATAGTATTTATCATACTTTTTTAACCATGCCCCGAAAAAAAAGCAGTCAAAATTCGTTTAATATACCGAATATATAGATTTTTGTCATCTGGTTGGTCAAAAGAACCGATAATGATTTACGATATATGTTTCTCCTTTCAATGCTGACAACCCTGTATTGTGCGCAAAAAGTATTGAGCGGGCCTAGTGAAAAATATGCCCCGGGCCTAGTTAAATCCATGCCCTCACTTTTAACCAATCAGAGGACAGGAATCTATATATGAGGTATATAATGTGGAATATTTCTCTAACTTCAATGAATATCACTACAAGCAATACTTGCTGTCTACAGTAGGCAGTACTTATTGACAAATAGTTTTATTGTGGAATATTTCACTAACTTCAGTGAATATCACTACAAGCAATACTTGCTGTATTGACAAATAGCTTTATTGTGGAATATTTCACTAACTTCAATGAATATCACTACAAGTAATACTTGCTGTCTACAGTAGACAGTTCTTATTGACAAATAGCTTTATTGTGGAATATTTCACTAACTTCAGTGAATATCACTACAAGTAATACATGCTGTCTACAGTAGACATTACTTATTGACAAATAGTTTTATTGTGGAATATTTCACTAACGTCAGTGAATATCACTACAAGCAATATTTGCTGTCTACAGTAGACAGTACTTATTGACAAATAGCTTTATTGTGGAATATTTCACTAACTTCAGTGAATATCACTACAAGCAATACTTGCTGTCTACAGTAGACAGCACTTATTGACAAATAGCTTTATTGTGGAATATTTCATTAACTTCAGTGAATATCACTACAAGCAATACATGCTGTCTACAGTAGACAGTACTTATTGACAAATAGCTTTATTGTGGAATATTTCATTAACTTCAGTGAATATCACTACAAGCAATACTTGTTGTCTACAGTAGACAGTACTTATGACAAATAGTTTTATTGTGGAATATTTCACTAACTTCAGTGAATATCACTACAAGCAATACTTGCTGTGGAATATTTCACTAACTTCAATGAATATCACTACAGTAGACAGTACTCATGACAAATAGCTTTATTGTCTAAAAGTTTACTATCTTCAATAAACAGTGCTACAATGCTAACAGCAGACAGTACAATTTGACAAATAGATTTATCATGGAACATATTACTACCTTCAGTAAATATCTGAAAACAAAATATTTACTAATAAAAAATTGAAATCCAGGGAGTGCTATATGGATGAATCAGGAACATTGAGTTTCCAATTACTATCTGATAGCAGTAGCTCTTCTTGCCATATTTGAATTTCATAGAGTTGCCTACTTTGAAAATATTTGTGTCATTTTTCTAAATCTCATAACATTTTAGACCTTGAAACTGGACATTTTGCATTTTGTGGATCCAGACCTCAGTTTTATCCTACAGGTCCCAAGGGACAGGGCTTACAAGTGCTTATATTAATTTCAAATCGTCATGTGTGTGCAAGAAAGTTATATCTCCAATGGCTGCCATATGTTAAATTAGTATCAACACCTTGTCACTGGGATGCCAAAAATTCCTCAAAATCTCTCACATATGTTGGTGGCTCTTGAAATGGTTCTTACCGTCATCTGAAGAACCATTACAAGAGCCACTGATCCAAGAAATGGACATTGGAGTGTAAGGGTGAAAACATAGTCAGCCTCCAAGTAAAAATTTTGGTTTTTCAAACATTTGGTCATGACGTCAAAATGATGATTGACTCTAAATAAAATAACTTCAACCCAGTTGAGACAGAATAAAATTTCACTCTATATTGAACATGTGTTGAATTGCCATATACATTGCCTCAAAATTATGTTTGTTACCGGTTTATAGTATAAATTCGATCGCAAATATTTGGTGACATCACGACAAAATGTTTGGTTGCGAAAATTTTGTTTGGAGGCTGACTATATATGTTTTGAGCCTAATATGCAAATTTATGAAAAATTACAGTTATTAGAGATATGATTTTTTACTCACATGACGAAATGATAATTATGATTCGCTTACCGTTGCAGTAGTACTACAATCAACATGGTTTCCATCGACCTCAGTGAACTGTAAATCTCCTGCAATACAACCCTTAGATGTGGCCAACTAAGGAGAGAAAATACATATATATTGTGATGATTAGGAAGTAATTTCAAAAATGAAATCAAGGCTAGAAATTTGACAAGAATCGGATTCTCGCAAAGATTCTCGTAGCATACAGATATGAGAATCAACTACTCTCATTGAAGTATTCTTAATTCTACTCCTGGAAATAGATTCATAGGTATTGTCTGATAAATATGTGATGCTGTACCCTGACAGAACGCCTTTCAAAAAACTGGTGAAAATAGGCAGCAAAAAATAAAGAGGATAATAAGAATTTCCAGCAGATTTTCTGTTGTAAACCTTGATCGCCTTGAATTAATTTTAATTAAAGGGACTGGCCTAGATCCTGTCCGCTGATTTTCTGACTATATATTTTTTCTCATGTATCGATAGTACATAATTATATTAACTTATCCTACCAGTAGTTTCCGCTGAATTTGTGTAACAGAGGAAAAAAAAGAAATTATTTACCAGCTGTATTTTTTGTCGCCAGCGACAAAAAATGGTTGAAAAAGTGTTTCTAGTTTCAAATCTTAAAAAGATCTTGTTTCTACACCTGTGATGGGTAAACAAAATTATTTTTGATAAAATTGTTTCTCTTTTGATATGTATTAACTTATCTCCAAGAGCTTCATTTGATCTTTTATCTGAGGTACAAATTTAGGATTTAGAAAACACTGGATAGTCACACCACCATTACATATAGATATATTGCAAATCAATTCGCTGTCAATTTGAGCCATTTCTGTACTTTTTTTGATTTTACCACACTTTTAAGCTTTATTTAAAGCATTTCCATAAGTTTTTTATTCTAAGTGGAATCTAGGCTAGTCCCTTTAATATGTTGTATAAAAAACTTTAACACTTTCGATCCTGAATTGCAATATAGATGGACATCGCCCATGCTGAAATAATTTACAATCAATACGAATTGGAACGCCTTAGCGTTCTCCTGTAAGCTCCTTTGCAAACGCTCAGTCGTTCTATCGGATCGAAAGGGTTATAAGAGATGGAAAAACACAAAAATCTAGCCTTACCACATGAAGTCTCCATCTTGGAACTCGAATCATGCAGGCGATATTGTCAACAATATCATCCAGAACTGCTTGGCTACCAAAGGCCTGTGTGTCATTGTAATACATGTCTCTACAGAATAGATTGGATTTTTAAAAAATTAGATCTCAATCACAGTGTATATAAAACATGTTTACAATATGAATACCGGTTCATCAAAGTTACAATTGCTGGCAAAGATACATACCCTGGTCACATAACCTTGCGGCGAGGTTACGATGTGTTTACGGCGTCATACCAGCAGACACCGATCGGACACCGGCCGTTGTCCGACCGGACACCGCGACCGGACACTGCGACAGGTGTCCGTGAGCCGTAGAGACGCCGTAAGCATGCCGCAAGAATTTAAGTCTGAGTTAAAACCTTATTTTTCAATAAAAAATAGTTTGGGTCGGGCTGAAAAATAGGGTCGTTCGGTGGAGGGCAACCAAACAATTTTTTTTGGGCCTTATGGTCACATAACCACCGGCGTCCGACCGGGCATCGTAAGCATTCAACGGTGTCATACCGATGTCATACCGGCGTTGCAGCTTATGTGACCAGGGTGTCAGTTTTAGTAGTATTTGATGGGGTGGGTGTTTTCCAAATAAGAGTCTGATGATTATCCTCTTTTTTTTATTAAAAGGGCCTGTTTTGTTAAAAAGATTCACTAGGTTTGTATAAAATCATAAGGAGATGGTAGAATTATGCTTGACAAAAAACTAATTCACTGGGTTTTGTAAAGCATAATTTTACCATCCTCTTATAAAAGAGTTTGGTTAGATTGTTTCTGCATTTTTTTTTTCAAAAGTTGTTCATACAAAAATATTCATTATATTTTTCTCATAATCCATGTGACATTTTACGCCTGAAATATATGTATATTTCATTTTAAAAATATAGACCTGTAAAACTGTTTGATGACCAAAATTAAATTTACACAGTGTAGGATTGTCACCTCAGAAATACAAAACCACTCTAACAATCAAAATGGTTAGACCTATTTAATTTCTGAAACTTCTTTAGTGGTGATATTCAACATGAAACTGAAAATTGATTTTTGAAATTATCAACCTAGCTATTTGAAGTAACTAGCTGTATACTTTGATTAACACCAAATAGGCGGGCCTCTTCACATTGTGAATTAATACAGATAAACGCGTGCGTACCTGAACACAGCACGAAACGCAGCACACCTAGTACGTGTGACTCGCGCATCAACATCCATGACGCGCGTGTAAGTGGGATTATGTTTACTTGCGGATGAAGAAAAGCCATATAATTCCCGACTATTTAGTGTTGATCAAAGTATAGACATTTTGCTTACCTTTTAGTTGAGTATGTATTGCTTTGTACAAGCTTGTAACACATCGCAAGTATCTTCAGAGTCAAAGCTGAACGGAAACAAACATATGTCATTATTATTTGTTAGGGCAACCAATCTCACTTGAGACAGATTTATGGTTACGCTATAGTCGGCCTAAACAACTTTTTCTCTACCAAACATTTTAGTAGCAAAAAGTTAATATTTGACTATAGTCTAACTTTTAGAGTTTTTTGGACATAGACTACCTGATGCAACAATCATCCGTGTTTAGCACTAAACACAAATCTACTTTTGGATTAAAACAGAGATTTTATAATGAAAAAATGACATCGTATAGCATACTTTTTTATTTGCAATTGCGCATAAGATATTCTATTATAAAATAGTGGTAAATACATTGATATACATGAAATCTAATTGAACTTTAATTGTCGCCCACTTATTGTCAGGCCCTGCTCTGCAAAAAATACTGGGATGGAGATTTTTTGCATACTTTTAAAATCACCGATTTGCAGCTGCTTCTGAACACTGTATTAATTCTAAAAGTCAAAACCATAAAAACACTCTGGCAGTGGCAGCTTGGCATTCCCTCTATTTCAGGTGCCCAACCTAAATCTGCCCGATGATGTGCCATTACCCGACAATATACCAATCTCCAAAGATCATTTTTCATCATATGACACACCATTTACAACACATCATCTTATGAAACACCATTCATCTTGACATGCACCATCTCAAAACAAAAACCCAGGGAACAAAACTTTTGTATGGACCATAGTGGCCATAAAAAAGAAAAAGTCTCACCAAATTTGTTGACAGAGTTCATGGAGTCAAATCTGATTTCAGTTTTGCTACTGTTGCTAATCATTTCTAATCCTATATCTTCAGTGAATCTGAAGGAAAAAGATATGTATTAATTCATATCAACTTGTTTTTAAAATAACATTATTTCAGACACGAAAAAACAAATCTCCATGCAGCATATCCATACTTTAAGTGCTGGACAAGGAAACATAATATGCTGGGGACAGGGTACTCACATATTTGGCTGAACGGGAATGTGCCAATCTAATGGGTTGCTTTTTTTATAAAAAATCCTCAAACTTGGGTCCTGTTTTTAACCAAAAAATTCCTTAAGCATGGGTCAACTTTTCAGACTGAGCCCTAAATGTTTTGATTTGTTGGGTATTCGGGTGGCAAAAACCCTTAAAATTGCATATTCTTTGAAAAATAGGCTATTTTTCAAGGAAAATCCTTAAAAATGAGTAAGCTTTTTGTCCAAAATAGATGGGTAAGGGTTTTGAGGCTCCAGCGGCACACCCCTGTCCTCTCAAATCTGAGTATCTCTCCC
>JXSR01S013206.1:9085-20922 GCA_000969725.1 Ophiothrix spiculata
CCAAGCCACAATATGAGGCGATGTGCAGGCAGTTCATCATATGCCATCCAAAACGTCTTAAACACTTTAGATTTATATGTATATACAAATTGAAGGCAATATCGGGTCAATATTTCTTATATAACAAGTCATATTATGATCATACTTTTATTTTATTATGGATATGGTCAAAAGGGGAAATTCATCTACATTTACTTTCGCGTATTGAAATCCTGTTACTTTGTTCATGTTGTACAGCCCGTTTATTGTTGACAGTCATACATGTTATGCTATTGAAAATGAACGTAATTAAATACATTGTAAATAAAATTGACCAAACACGACATATATCTAGTACCTTCAGATTAATATCACCATGATTATATGTGTATGAATATTGTCAAATGTAGGTCTCTAAGTTTTATACGGGTGGGTACACTCTAATTCTAAAAGTTAAAATTGCGTTGTTTTAAGAAATTAAGTTTAAAGATGTTTAAAAATTATACAAGTTTAAGCTGAAAATCTTTTAAACGTAGCTGTTTAAAGCGATTAAACCATTTAAGTATACGAAATTGCGCGAAGCTTTAAACTTTTTAAAGTTTAGACATAAATAGTAATGGTGGATCCGATCTGTATCGATCTCCGACTACCTGAATGTGATCATCACGAAAGGCGCCGTAATACAACTCAAGTTGTCATCTAAATCTTACAGATGTGGGCATAGATAAACAGTGATATATTTGGATTATAAATTCATGCCGGGATGTGAATATTTGCACAAACATAGGAAGATAAATGGACGATATATCATACAGCTTGTGCATTGCAGCGATATTGCACGTTTATCACTTGCATAGAACAATACCACAGTACATTACACATGCCACAATCTGTGTATTGGATGTTGATTACTTGATTATGCAGCGCCTTTCGGCCGGTTGAGCCAGGTAAACACTATCACAAACGTGGTTATCATTACGAACATATTATTTTACACAGAAACAAAGTCATATCCAATAAAAAACAGTTTAAACAGCAACAGTATATGCTTTTCAAACCATGGTTCTGTTTAAGGTTTAAATCAGCTACAGTTTAAAGCTTGTAACCATATATAGTTTAAAAGTTTAAACAACTATTGTTTAATCATTTAAACTATGCCAAAGTTTAAAGCTTTTAAACTTCTGTTAGAAGGGAGGCTATTTTAAGCAACGAAAGATAAAAAAAGTTTAAGATTTCTACACTTACGAATTAGAGTGTAACGAAACAACCTAAAGGCTTGCTACCACAGCCCACGCAATAAAAGTTATTATGAACAGGATGAACGTTTTGAGACAAGACTCAATTGAGAGCTTCCTTGGAAGTAGGTGATGAATTTCCTTAGTACCCGTCTTCCTCGATACCTTTGCAATGTTCACTTATAGACGTAGGCCTACCTGCCCCTATGGCCCCACCCAACAATTAAGAACAAAGATTAAAGAGACATCATTTATCTGGATTCTCCTTGTTGACATTAATTAAATTACTATGTTCTTTTATATCCTTGATACTTACAATACTCTCAAGGTATTTGGGCAGGGCAATTATACACTCTAAGAAATGACCGTATTTTTACGGTAGAAAACCGGTATTCTTTAACGGTGAATTCCCGTAAGAAAATATTTACGGATGAAATGTAAATTTTTACGTCTTTTACGGGATTTTACCGTAAATATGTGGAAAAAACGGGGAAGTTCCGTAAATTTTTAGCAAAAAAGACAATTTGACACCACAGAAAATATATACTAAATATAAGATATATTTGTAGTTATTGTGCTAAGGCTGCATATTTTCCCTTGGTGTGGCCAGTAAAATACCGTATATTAATTTACGGCAAGTTGTAAATTTTACGGTAAAGTGTTGGCAACAAAATTGCCAGTGATTTTACCGTAAAATTTACGGGAAATTTCTTAGAGTGTTTGTTAAGCTCAGAAGATCCTAGAACATGTAGAAAGAGTTGCAAATGAGCTTTAATGTGCCATTTAAACATACCAAAGTATATATGAACACTCTGGTTTACACTCAACATGATTGGTATAAGCAGCTTGTCTTAAAATAAACATAAACGTGATGATATATAAAACCCATCCAATTGGCAATTTTGAAAATACTGCCATGACATAATGATTGCTATAAACGTCGTATCAAGGATGCAGTCTCATCTTTCAAACGCTGTTTATTCTGTTTTATTTGCTGTTTTGAATATCGACATAAGCTTAGAATGGTAGAAGTGATGAAAATCGCATGCTGTACATTAAACAACAAATTAATCAAGAGTTCTTTCATTGAATAATACAGGGTGTCCATGAATGATTTATACGCGGTTTCAAAAAATCAGAAAAATATTATATCATAATCTTTCATAAAACCAACAGCTTTTCTACAATAGTGGATAAGTCTTCTACATTTTCCATAGGTTTCATCAAAATATCATGCTTCATTGCTTTGTGCGATGAAGTAATTGAAAATCGACGCATGATGGTTTTGATCTGTACAAATTATCATGCAGGTATAATAAATACTTGTAATATGCACAATGTTTGTAAAGTTGAAAGAATACAACTATGCCAAATTCCCCGCCAACTTCATGTTTTGTCTTTTTTGGCTTTTGTAATTTTCTATTATCTACAAAAAGCATTTACCTTGCAGACTTCTGATCCTATTCCTACTCAGAAAAGTGAGATAGTCTTAATCAAATTTTGGGGCATGACACCATTTTGGCGGGTAAATTGAGGAACCACGCGATCTGTTGAATATGTCAACATACCGTGCGTTGAGTTTCCGTCGGCAAATTCTGGTCCTTATATTGAGTTGTTACCCATACCATGGAGGTATACCTCCATGCCCATACTACCCATCAAAACTACTAACTTCTGGTTGTCATTAGCAATGTCAAATGTAATGTTTCTAAGTGAAGTGAAGTGCCACTGCCTTTACACCTGACGGAGCTCGTACAATGCTACAAAACCACATGTCCAAGCGTAAACAAAATGGTTAGTTCTTTCTCCAGGCCTCCCTTTATATCCACCGATCAATAAAACCCAAGTTGTATTTTAGGTGTTAACTTAGAAAAGTAAAAGAGGGTTTCAGTGTAGTCAGTTTTTATTTAATGTTTAAGTTTAACAATTTTCTGATTTAAAATTTACAATACGTAAAATAAACCCTGTTTGGAAAAATCTCTATAATTTTGCACAGGAACATGTTATTTGAAAAATTCAAAATTCTTCAGAAACCTAAAGACATGTTTAACCTGAATATTAACCAGATTTGACCAAACTTTACCCAATGGTCCACACAAAAAATCGGATAGCCGGGTATAAATCATTCATGGACACCCTGTAAGAATGCATCGATTACATATCAAAGCAAAATCATTCTTCTGTTTTGAACTTTTTTCATTTCACAAATATAATAATTATCTTGTGATTGTTTAGCAAGTACGTAAAATATAAACAAGTACTTGTCTTAAACCAGCACGTATGCACAAATCAAGTACACAGACTATCTATACAAAGTTACGTAAAATGTCTAAACTGACAAAATACTTTAAACGTTAAATACCTAAAAAATTACGTAAAATGCTTAAAACATTCACGGTCATAAAAGGATTTAACGGAATACGAACACAATTGTCAGACTGGGACAAGTACGTAAAACGTCTAAAATAGGTACGTGAAATAGTTAAATAATAACATAGGATACTTAGTAGACTGGAAAACTTCCATCATTTTCCTGTCTTTATAATAATTCCAGATTGAAATAAACAGACAATAGAACAAAAGAGAGACACTTTTGCTTTGGAGAAAAAGACAGGGAGTAGCAAAAGAGCAATTTGAACTTTCTATAATTAATAGACTTGCGCACATAGAGCTAGAAAATATCATTATTTTAATGTTTAATATATTACAAAGAGTGTAAGTTCTATTATGGGAAAAAGAGTATAATCAGAGAGCGACTTGTTTCAAACACGAGAGGATGTTTTACAAGAAAGCATACTAGTAGGGGTGAACAAAAATCGAAATCTATATGAAATTTTCATGTATGATAACCAATCCACATAATTTCATTACTATATTTGCATTTGCAATTGGATAGAGTCATTTGAGGTTATGCACAGTAGAAGCAAACTAATTGCCCGTCAGACGGAATATAACAATTTCATGCTATAAAAATAATTGCTTATATCTCATATTTTCAAGATTTTAGAAAATTGAGAAAAATAGTCTAGATTTGTTTTCGTTGCCTTTTGCAATAATTTACTGTGTAATATTTGATGATATAAAGTAAATATAGTGGTTATTATTATCACATGTCTGAATTACCCAACGCTTAGAGCATTAGCCATCTTTATGTCAAATTGAATTTGAACAAAATTGCTTCATTCTAGAATATTCTCGTACGTATGCTTCTCTGTTCAGATTCCTTTGTACGGTTTTGTTGTCGGTTTTTTTTTTTTTTTTAAATCATAATAATGTTCAATTTATCTACCTCCATAGTTTTATCATGTTTTGTCTCATAGGCCTATAGCATGTGTGGTTTAAATAATGTTTTTGGGTATGTGGGGTAATGTTCATGGAGTGTAATTTTGATGTTTTTCCTCTATTTTAAATAACACATTCTATCTGTTTGTATTTTATGTAAGGGGTATATCATTTTCAGGTTTTTGCCTTTTGTTTGCTATATCTCCTCCATCATGTTGTTGTTGACAATTGCATTTTTGTATATATGTTTTTCAGATGCAATATGGAACCGTGAAATATTACATTTTGTAAATCAAAACTGAAATCTATCTGCACTCTGGTATAAGTCAATCTCTATGATGCATACATTTGCATTTACAATTGAATGGAGTCATTTGAGGCCACTCTAATTGCTCCTGCGTCAAACCATGGAAATAGTAGAGCTTATCTACTATTTCCATGGTCAAACGGAATATAACAATCAATCAAAATGCTATCAAGGGTATTATATAGGAAGTTAAGTATCACACTTAAAACACTATTGCTTTTAATTTCTTTTAATTTATTTGTTGGAAGGGATTACTACAATGGCCAGGTATTAGAAATGAGTCATGCATCATGCAGTAGGTTTACGAATTCAAAAGTAATTACGATACATGTCAAATATCACCTGGTCGTGTTTGAGTCAATTAACGGAGGCTTGTCCTGCAAAAGGACACTTCTGCCATATTGTATCATGGACCTCATTCTGATGTCTGATGGACCTGTCCTAGAAAGAATCACTTTATGCGGGTCTGTGTAAACGTAACATGTATTGTGATCTGATGGCGCTCATTCCAGTGAAAACTAAACCTTTTTTTATTTCAAGCAAAAAATCGTTTTTTTTATTCGACCATATGAGCATTTTTTTCAGTCATACGTTTGTTACTCGGTATGTGAAAAGTATTTTCTAATCAGATATGTTGAATTTTTTCTACCCGTGCATGAATGAGCACATGTTTTCATTCAAAAATGTCACAAACGTTACCAAAAAGTTACACCAAAATGTCACAAACGTTACCAGACGTTACCAAACAAAACATTGCATTTAAGTAATCCTGCCACTTTTATGAACTATTTGTAAATATGTTACCAATCATCTGTGAAAAGCGCAATAAAAAATTCGCTAACATGTCAGAGAAATTTTACTTTGAAGTCATTTGGAGCAAAAAACCATTTCCGTGCAAGGTCACAAACGTTACCGAACGTTACATGAACTTTATTCAGTATTTAGGAAATTATTTTAATCTCTAAACACCTGCATGTCTTGATCCCACCAGTGAGTACCATTATCAACAGCAAACTCGTTGATAAAATGTTTATGCTAGGTTCTGTGGCCATTTTAAAGTGAAATTTTCCAATTTTTCGGTCACAAACGTTACTTTGAAATCACCCTGATTATGAAATGATGATGTGACCGTTCGGAAAAACCAAACTTCATAACATTTCAAGCTTCATAGTCTGTATACATTTTATGAGTATAGTGAATTCAGCTATTGCAATTTCGATATCATTGTAAATTATTATTGTTTATTATATGAGATATAGCTATTGATTCAGTAAATAAAGATTGATATACATTGTATGAATCATCCCCCACTTGTCAAACATTTGGGATATATCCCATCCCCCTCCTCGGGATCGACGCCCTTGAAGCCATCATGTATAGTCGAAAACCTACACAAATTAGAACAAATTAGAATGACAACACCGAGCCATTATCTGCTGAAGAAACAGAAGAATTTGTTAACACGCTGAAAAAAAAGCCCAGGAAGTGATGAAATCAACAATGAACTTCTGAAATCTATGCGTCAATTACATGTTCTGAAAAACGTAATGGACGCTAGTTTTCAAAAAAGGTGATAAAAAGGCGTGATAGAGTGCAAAAAGTGTTCTATTTATTAATGTTTAGTGTTATAGAGCTTCGAAGCAGAATACGTTATTGATTCCCAAGTCTGAATTAAGTCTATAGACAAATCCACTAGTGTAGTCTTCACAACAATTGGACAATTTCTATAGATAGTGATATATAATTCTCGGTTCATAAACAAGGACTTTAAAAAATTTAATAACACGTTCGAAAATCATCCAACGTAGAGAATTTACCCCTTCATCGCATAATTTTTCCCCTAAAATAGTATTATATAGCAACCTAGTTGAAAATTGGTCAAGAAGGACGAGTCTGTATAATTGGTAAAAAATGTGTGTCAGTATATCATGGAATTTTTTGTCAAAGGTTTTGGTAAAATAATGAATCACTTTGTTAACATTGGCTGTGGTTGGACTAAAGCACGGTTTCAAACTGACTATACATTCATCATCATGCGAATAAGCTTTAATGGAACATTAATTCTTATATTTATGTGAGGATATAGACGTGACGTTCGATAGGCATACGTCAGCAACACTCACCAAGACCTACATGTCAGACAGCGGATCTCACATATATGTTTCTGAAGTTTAGGGTTGAGTTTAACCCGAATTATGTCATCGATGAGTCACATTTTGTTATATGATCACCATTGTCAACATGTGATATGACGATTGTCAAAGGTAAATATAGGGGCCTATAAGTTCTAAGTCTTGTCTAGGTCTAAGTCTAAGCTACGAAATACCAATACATATAGGAATATATATAGGTTTAGCCTATGTAGGGCCACTACCTCCGCGCACTGGTGCATTCAGAAACTCCAGACAGGATATGCCTAAATTTGTAGGCAACTGATGACATTGAAGAATTGCGACTTGATTTCCTCGACATCTAATTGACATAAATTTTCAATACAGTTATAGAAGATTTAAATTTTGATTGGCATCAACTTACATGCATATCCGGATGGATCAAACTATCAAAGTAGGTTCATGACCATCAAGTTACATGTGGGTCGTGCTGACGTATTTTGAAAAATGCCAGTGAGAAGATATGTCTTGGAATTAGGGGCTATTTGACACAGAGATGCTAATGCAATCCTAAGTAAAGCAATTTTTTTTTCTTTAACTATACAACAGTCTTGCAAAGTGAAGGTGGTTCATACCTTTTCTGGTGCAATTCGTCGCTCCAACTACGAAATTACGAATGGGATGTCCATCGTCAATTATCCTTTACATAAAACAAATCAACGAATGTCAAATGCATTTGAATGAGAGTTTTGTATCGTGTTAAAATCAGAATATCATCGTGGTGGCGTAAGTATGGTTGACTTTTTTTAAAAATGCGTGCATGGCATCATGCGTGGCCGCCGACAAGAGAAACCAAGGCTATTTGAACGGCTCATTTAAGGTCTTAATCATCGTGCAGAGCCTGCAAACTCTCCAATGCAATTTACAAAGGACATATGGTAAAAGTGCAGGTAGACTTATTTCATTATCAATTATGATTAAGGTTAAATCATGTCGTCAAGGGGACAGTTGATGGGAGATGGACACAGAAGAATGAGTCACGGATACTGAAATTATGTATCATTATTCAAGAGCAATTATTGCAGATGTGTCTTATATGTGCCAACCACATGCATGATCACACGACAGGAGCCAGGTGCAATTACTTTTTGTTTTCACAATAATGCACCTTGGTGGATGGCAGGAGAAAGAGTTGCTTGTTTGGTTGCTTAAAATTAGTAATTCATAAATATAATTCTCATTTCCAAAGCACATTTTTTTCAAGTGGAGAGAGATGATATAACATGGAGAATGTCGAAGTGTTTTTGTATCTCAGATGTTATTAAATCATAAATGCTAAACCATTTCCGGACTGAACGGTTATTGGAACAGAATAAATGCTTGAACAATAAGTAAAGCCACGAGGAAAGATCTACAATACGCGTGTCTATTATGTAGAATGCCTAAAACATATGTCTAAAATGTGTTTCGCTCAACATTGTGTCAAATTTTACCCAACATTATGCAAAATTTAACCCAACCTGTTAACCATGTTCCCTTTTGACACAACTTTTTTCTGTGTGATAAGAGTGGGTACAAACCCTCTAAAGAGTGCGTAAAATGCCTAAAGCAAGTACAACACATGCCAAAACAATGCGTAAAATGTCTCAAAAAAGGGAATATGTGGAGCGACATTTCACCCTGAAACATTAAGTAATTGCAACGAACAAGTACGTGAAATATAAAACAAAGAACTTGTCTAAAACAGTTAACATGAGTACGTAAACAATTACGTAAATATAAAAGTTGCGTAATATGTCTAATCTGACACAATTACATGCAGATATGTCTTAAGCAACTACGTAAAATGATTAAAACATGTAATAAGATGTCTGAAACAGGTACAACACAAGCCTGAAAATCTTTGGGAGATTGTGGCCCTATATGCTATTACGCTCCGCGAGTACGTTCCAGGATCATCATCATGATCATAGTTGACTTATACAATTCTCAGTTGAAGTATATGTTTGACCAATATGATTCTAAGCCATGCTCTTGGAACATATATACTTCACCTGAAAATGGTATATGGAGCAGCATATATTAGGGCAACAATCTCACAAAAGCTTCCTAGAACAAGGTCGTGAAAGGTCTGATAGGAATAAGTGAAATGCTTAAAAAGAACACAAAATGATAGACTGAAATGTCTGAAATAGGTACCTAAATAACGTAAGTAATTACGTAGAATGCTTGAAACAGCTATAGGAGATTCAACCTAGTAGTTTGGAAAGCTTCCATCATTTTCCTCTCAATTTATAACATGTTATTTGTCCGAAAGATATGTATTCCAGATTGAAAAATTAGGTATTTGTTCCGAAAAGTTGTTTTCTGTAATTCGAAATATTAATCAGCTGGGATATCAGAGCCATAACAGACGCCAGAACATTTAGAAAGACTTTTGCTTTTGAGGAAACGATAAGGAATTTCTTGACATTGAAATGAGTTTTAGTCACGAATCACTGCAGATTGATAGTCCATCTAGATGGACCTTGTAGGTGAATGAGAAATTTATGAGTCAAGCTGAGCATAATTTCCTTTGCTATAGGTCATGCTTTTATACTTGCACATCTATAAAACTATATAGAAAATACATTTAAGTTTAGATATAGACCTATATTCAAAACACGTCAGTGTGTTTTTCAAGCAAACACTTGTAAATAAAAAATGAAATCTATCTGCACTCCAGTATTGGAATCAATCTCCATAATCTAATTTCTGTATTTGCATTCACAATTTGGACACTCACAGCTGAAGCAAACCAATTGCTTCTGCCTCCGATGACGGTATATAATCAATCCCAATGCAATCAAAAGTTATTATGAATGAAGTAAAGTATCACACTTAAGCACTATTGCTTTTAATTTCTTTGATTTTATTTGTTGGAAAGGGATTGACGGTAGACAGATATTGAAATGAATCATGCAATTATATATGAATTATACAGCAATAGCTGGTAATTACGATAATATGTCAAATATCACCTGGCATGGATCCATGCACCTGGTCACTTTTGTTTCAATAAATTAACGGACTTGTCCTGCAAAAGGACATTTGTCACATTGCATGGACTTGTCCCAGAAAAGAGCACAGTGTGCGGGTAATTGTGTAAAATTAAACTGAAATCTCCCTATCATGCTTATGGAAAGCATAAGTTTCAGTTGCAAAGACAATTTCCAGTATTAAACAGTATTGGAACAAATAGCTACCAGAGCCATATAACAAAGAGAACGACTTTTAATTTAAAAGAAAAATGCTTTTGTCAAGTTAAGGAACTAATATGACTGTTTTTCTAAAGAAAATCTGTTAAGTTTCAAATGAGTCTTACAATAGACAAAGGTGGCGATTTTCTCTCTTAGAGCATTTCTAAAAAACAATATAGTTTTCACATGTTTTCAGAGTCTTCAAAAATTATATGTGTTTCATGATGAAATTAAAAATGTTGTCAGGCTCCTGTTTCGGTGAACGCCATGTTTGTGTTCCCCGGGTTATTTTGGAAGGAATTTTGCTATCTCATGCAAGGATGAAGTCAGCTGTAAAATGTCTTCAGCAGACAGACATCAGTTGTATGTGACCATCAGGTCTTGTCACTTTTCGACCCGTTATTTATGACAGGACAACAACTGACAACTGATTCAATGTAGCTCATGCACTTGTAGGAAATCTCGGAAGAAAAAACAGCCGTGTCCGTAAGTCCCCGGATGCGATTATGATAACCAAGCCACAATATGAGGCGATGTGCAGGCCATCCAAAACGTCTTAAACACTTTAGATTTATATGTATATACAAATTGAAGGCAATATCGGGTCAATATTTCTTATATAACAAGTCACATTATGATTTTATTTTTATTTTATTATGGTCAAAAGGGGATAATTCATGTTCATTTACTTTCACGTATTGAAGTCCTGTCACTTTGAACATGTTGTTAAGCCCGTTTATTGTTCACAATGACCGTCATAAATGTTATACTATTGAAAATGAACGTAATTAAATACATTGTAAATAAAATTGACCAAACACGACAAACCTTCAGATTAATATCACCATGATTATATGTGTGTGTATGAATATAGTCAAATGTAGGTCTCGAAGTTTTATACGGGTGGGTAACGAAACAACCTAAAGGCCTGCTACCACAGCCCACGCAATGAAAGTTATTATGAACAGGATGAACGTTTTGAGACAAGACTGAATTGAGAGCTTCCTTTGAAAGTAGGTGATGAATTTCCTTATGCTCGTTTTCCTCGATACCTTTGCAATGTTCACTTATAGACGTACCTGCCCCACCCAACAATTAAGAACAAAGATTTGAGAGACATCATTTATCTGGATTCTCCTTGTTGACATTAATTAAATTACTATGTTCTTTTATATCCTTGATACTTACAATACTCTCAAGGTATTTGGGCAGGGCAATTATATGTTAAGCTCAGAAGATCCTAGAACATGTAGAAATAGATGCAAATGAGCTTAAATGTGGCATTTAAACACATCAAAGTATATAGACACTCTGGTTTAAACTCAACATAATTGGTTTATTGATAAGCAGCTTGTCTTAAAATAAAACGTGGCATTAAAACCCATCCAATTAGTCAATTTTGAAAATACTGCCATTACATGATGATTGCTATAAACGTCGTATCAAGGATGCAGTCTTATCTTTCAAATGCTGTTTTATCTGTTTTATTTGCTTTTTTGATATCGACATAGGTTTAGAATGGTAGAAGGGATGTAAGTCGCATGCTGTACATTAAACAACAAATTGATAAAGAGTTCTTTCACTGAATAATAAGGATTACAAATCAAAATCATTCTTCTGTTTAAAACTTTTTTCATTTCACAATTATAATAATTCTCTTGTGTTTTATCAAGTACGTAAAATA
>JXSR01S013206.1:28183-49823 GCA_000969725.1 Ophiothrix spiculata
AGCTGTTGTTCAGAAAAACAAACTTTCTATACCATTTCAAGCATAATATCATCTGTACGCTGCTGATGTCAACTTACGGGTAATCGAAGATAAGATAGAGATAGTGGATTCAGGTATTTATAAATTCGTTCGATATAAGCTCTAAATTATATAGGATAAACATAAAAGGGGTGCTCCCGATGGTAACTTCCTGCTCCGACGAAACATAGCAAAGGTAGATATCTCTTTTTTTCGTGGACGAAGTGAGAGCAAAGTCGCCAATGAATATTTTCTGTGAATGGCCACAAAACATGGTGGTGAGGTCATTTCTCTTTTACCTTTATTAGTATATATAATATATTAATATTTTTTATTATTATCATTTAGGCTATTGCCCTATTACACCACTAGTTTTTAAAATGCTTTAAAGTTTTAAGTGGCGATTTTTTCTTAGAACATATAACATATTCAATGCGCGTGAGAGCATTGGTAGAAAGATTGTTACCATGTTTCTCTATATATGTCTCGTTTGTAAGGTTCCTGTTTCATTGAACGCCATAAGTATGTTCCCTGGTTATTTTGGAAGGTACTTTGCTATCCCATGCAAGGATGAAGTCAGCTGCCAAATTTCTTCAGCAGACAGACATCAGTTGTGCGTGAACATCATCAGGTCTTGTCTGTTTGGTCCATTATTCACGCCACGTGACAACAGAGGACAACATTTTGCTACTACTAAAGCTCTACTTGTTAAATCAGTAAAACTTTGAAGAAAACAGCTGTATCCGTCATGTCTGCTAGGTCCCCGGACATCAAGCCGCTCATTATGCCATCAGCATGATCAGAAATCCTCTTGAACTCATGATGAACCGTGGTCCATAACTACTAGTGAAAATATTATGCATCCTAAACTTTGGTACGTACTGCAAGAAAATTGGAGGTGATTTCGCCCAATGTTGATTAAGTATGCATCTACCAAAGTTGGGCAAAACAGAATTTGTAAAACTATTGGGCATACATCCCTGGTCAAATGTTTGGCAAAACTATTTGGGCAGAAACGTAAGTCCAACAGCTATGTGTTAGACAAATGCGATACAAAATTTTGGCAACAGTGTGTGACCTACGGTGCTTTTTAATTTGCCCATTGTTAGGGATGCATATTTGCCCATATAAAATGAAGCAATACTGGGTTGGTATTTCTTAAAACATAATGTTTTGGAACAGATTTTTCTGGATATTGGTAACCTCTTTTTATTAATTCTAGAAATGTGATCAGCACATATCAAAAAATAATGAAATTGAATAGGTTTCAATCAGATTTACGTCCCATGATTATAACAACTTTTTGACAGTCCCTTTTCAACAAAGAGATGCTCAAATGAAATGATCACTGCAAGATTTTGCATACTTACACTTGACAAACTATCACACTATTTGGCATACATATAAAGTCGAGTCTCTAAATTATATATTTGTTTTGACTATTGATTTCTTTCTTAGGAACATCTTCAAAATGGCGTCAACGGGTTTCTTCAAAAAAAGTTGACGCTTTAATTCATTATCTCAAAAATTTACGCAGTTCGGATAATTCGATATTGTTCAGACATTGGCAGATTGTAGGAACATTAAAAGGGACCACACATGACAAAGCGTACTTCAGTAAATCCATGGAAACAGCAACTTTTAACACTAAATTATCGGTCAAGGGTCTTAAATGAAAAAATGCTGTTGCTAACATCAAAAGTCTAAATTATCAATGTAATTCCATAAAGTAAGCATGTGAAATTTGAATAAGATCAGATGCAAATCATCCGATCTTCGCATCCGATCTTATAACTACAAACTAGGGCATTTTGACCGGTAAAATATTAACCGTTTTTACAATATTCTTATTGCATTTTAAAGAGATACTATTAGTGGAATCAATTGTCAAAGGCTAGTGTATAATTCATAGACTCTAAAGTCTTCATATATGCCCAAAATTGCTATAGTGTGCCGTGTATGAGTGGGTAAAACCTTGCAGTGAACATGAAATACTAGTATACCTGACGTGACTTGCACCATGTTCCGGAAGAACACTAGCTTAAAATAAGTCTGTGTGTATAGAGTCAAATGTAGACCCTCTAAAAATGTTATGGGTGGACAATGTAACAACCCGAAGGCCTGCTACCATAACCCACGCAATAAAAGTTATTATGGGCAGGATGAACGCCCGGATGAACGTTTCGAGACAAGACTCAATTGAGAGCTTCCTTTGAAAGTAGGTGATGAATTTCCCAGTATACGTGCCTTCCTCGACGTATTTTCAATGTTCACTTCTAGCTACTCTTGACGTACCTGGCCACCCAAAACTTAAAGACAAAGATTAAAGAGACGGGTGGTTCTCCTTAATTGTTAATATTCAAATCATTGTGAGTTTTTCCCCAATATTTACAATATCCTTACGTTATTTGGGCAGGATAATCAGAGAATTTAAAAAAACCAGGGGTAATTGAGCTGAAATGTGTCATTTAAAAACATGTAATGTTTCCTCGGGGATATTTCGTGCCAGAGTCCCAAAATTTGGTTTGGGTAGGCACGTACCATCTACAAAGAAAAAGTGACCCATCCATTAACAAAATTTTCAAACTTCGCAGTTTGTGCAATATTGTGTACATTTTACAAAAAATTGAAAAGAAACCCCATACAAATTATATAACATTTTGAAAAGAAGCCCGTACACATTACAAGATTTTGCAAAGAAAAAGGACCGATTGAAATACCACTGTACCAGAGCGCCTGATTTTGCCACCCAAGTGTCCGGCACGTCCCTATAGCTACTTTTTTACTAAGTAGCCCCATCCTCCTCCCTCCCGGGGGGGGGGGGTCAAGTCTAGAAAAGAAAGGTATAGTTGCTGAGAAGCTTGTCGTAAATACTACTTCGACGACATGATGCTAACGTCACATCAATGATATAGTCTTATCTTTCAAATTCTGTTCAATTTATTTGCTTCTTTGAATATCAAGATTATGTTGAGAATGACCGAAAGGATAAAGTCACAATTGTGTTACTTTCACTATAGGAAGAAATCTGTATACGTAACATCAAATTTATCAAGAAATCCTTCGTAAAATGATGATAAGAATGCATCGATTACAATACAAAGTCATTGTCCTGTTTTAAACTATTTATATTTTGCAGTAAAAATTATTCTCCTTTTTTACACATGTTATATATCAAAACTGTTTAAAAGATAAAGAAATTTTTTACATACTGCTGTAAAGGTAAAAAATATATATAAATTTAAAGCAGAGAAGCGACGTGAAAGTATCAAATAAAAACAGTTTTGTATTGTTGCATAATCGATGCATTCATTTAATTTTAAGAAAAAACTCTCACTTAATGTTATCATTTTAGTTACATCTACAGCCCTGTTCCCAAGTGGCATATAGTCTCTGTTTGTCTCGGTGGAATATATAACAGTAGCCGAGTTCAAATGTTTTGTAAATTCATAACAATGCATTTTTGTAAACGATTTTGTTAACCCATTGCTGGTTTTATATCATGATTACATTGATTTGAGCCTTGCAATAGTTTGTATACTATTGCACGCATGAAACAAACCTGTGTGATATCATGATATAAAACAAATTTTGAATGCCTATGCACGTGCAATAGTACAAAATATATCATTCGGTCAAATTTGGACTGATCCATTTCACTCGGATACGCCTTGTGAAATAGAAAAGCCTTAAATTTGACCTCATTATATATATTTGTACTATTGCACTCTCAGACATTCAATATTTGTATACTATTCACTGGAGTCAATAAGTATAAATAATCGCCACTTGAGAGTTTTGCAGTCCGTAACAATTCGTTTGTGCTTACATGAGCGAAAGCAAAAGTAGGTTGTTTCTGAGTAGTCTTTCTGTGGGGCAAGACCAAATCGTAATTTCTTTTATCATTTACAATTTTGAAAAAAAACACCTAAAATAAAACCTTTGGAGGGTTGCAACAAATTTGAACCAAGGTACTGTATAAGCTGTATGTAGAGCTCAGATTCAAATAGAAAACTACAGTATTGCGTAAATAAAACAAGTAACATTATTTTTCATATTTATATCACAATTTATTCACATTATATGCACATCAAAAGTACAAATCCGGGTGATAATTAGCCCTATGGTATAAAAACAATCTTTATACAAAGACGACGTAATTTCTAATCTTACACCATTAAGTTCATCGCCATGCCAGCTGCTTCTAAACAAAAATTAACCTAATATTATATTTCTCTTCTATCAATATTAAGTAAAATACTTTATGATAATGGCGCAGAGACAAACTCACTTTGTTTCCCTAATATTCTCTTGGGGAAATTAATGTTGGTGACTCATATGCCTAACACGTGTGTTTTGTGACTTTAAACTTACATACAGTATTAGTGTACACCACTGGCCTACACAAATATGACTCATATCTATTTTAATTTAATTCTTATAAAATAAAATCATGTGTGGTTATAAATTGTAGCAATCGAAACCGAGGTTAAAGCTATAAATATTGTACAAAATTCACAAAAGCAAAAAAGATGTATCTATATTTTAAAGTACTTTTTTATATGTTACAATCATAATTAGTGTCGACAGCTGGGAATGATGTCATTAAAGGTAGAGTTAATGGGTTCCTTTTTCCATTCATTTTTTTGTTTCGTTCAAGTCAAATAGACACACACATATATTGCAATATTGGATTAATGGTCATTACAATATACAGCATTACACATCTAAAACTCATCTAGTGATTTCGGTACAAATTTATCAATTTAATTTGAGAGTGTCATGAAATGCTGTTACATGAATACAGACAAAATAGATCTATCAATATAAAGAATGTATTTTTCATCAAAGCTTATAAAAATATGACTCTTTGATCATGTTGATATTTGAGGTATCAAGTTAGTTCTGGTATTAAAATTATTATAGGAGGCAGTAAACAGTTGAGCGGGTTTTTTTTTAATTAAGACTACCTTCTAAGGCATGATTTTCTTGAACTGAAAAAACCTCATAATGTAAGCCATGTATAGTGTCCAAGACATAAACACAATCTTTTTTAAGCAAATAGGTTTTGAAGGACATGAAGTGTTTTTTTCATCTTATAATAATATAGTAGGGTTCATTTTCATGCATTTAAACCAAAATGGTTCTACAATAAATGCCATGTCAATCACATCAACTATTGTAAGAAAAGTATTGAAATGAGAAGTTGTAATATACCTGTCTTCAAATCTGGCTGGTAGCGGGTAAAAATAGCTTCTATCTTGCTACACTGCTAAATATGTTTGTTTGAATCTATATAAACATAGGAAATATATCAATGTGCTTCGTTTAACAATCAACTTGATGTATTTCATATTTTCCTTATAATTAGTCTATCCTATTATGCACAGTTGAAGTTAGTAACCTTAAAGCCTGTAATTTTATTACCTTGTTAGCATTTAGTCATTCAATTAATATGATTAATATGAAGGGTAACCTCGGGAATGCAATGCCATAATACTTTAGATATCTGTAATCTTAACAATGTTAACAACAATATCGATAGCAAAATATTACTTTACGGTTTAATTATCATTTCCTACATTTTGTTCGAGAAAGGTCGTTGAAACTTAATAGGTAGTGAAACATAAAACGGGGTTTAAAACGACGTTTTCTAAAACTGTACTTTTGTACCAAAAGGCATTACCGGTAATTGAATAAAAAATACAGTATGCGTTTTGATTTGTAATGTTTTGCAATGCCAGGACCAAAAGTTCATTCACATGCAAGCCCCTGGAAAAAATAAAGAAGATTGATATTATCTTTACACATTTACTTTTAACCGTTACTGAGATATAAAAGCGGAAAATAACAGGAAAAAAGCAATAATGCACCTCTGTAAATATTGATATTTACTAAATGCATAAAATATTTCACTTGTGTGCTACGTCCATGTGTAGCCTTATATCTTTGCTATATATTTCCTTCTGAAAGAAGAGATAGACCTATATTACGTTTGTAAATGGTAAATATATTGCACTGTGTGTAGTAAGCTTTAAACGGATGTTGTACAAACACTATTGACGAATTCCAATCATTACTATCTAGATCACTAACCTTGAAGATTCAACGACCTCATGTACTTGTTGGTTTTTTTCTTTATACCCAGGTTTATACCCAAACTGGCATACGTGACCCATATATGAAACGGTACAAATTGTACAAATATCGGCACGGACTATGTTACGAGTGAAAATAAGTCGTCAAAATAAAACAGAAAATAATACAAACAACTGTTGGATTTTTGTTTTATATCTTCTTAACTATTTGATCAATTTTCCCAAGCAGAGTGTAAAGAAAGAAATGATGTTCAAAGATAGTTCATAGAATAAAGTGCAATTGACTTCATAAGTTGTAATTTGCCCAAGACAAAGTATGCTGATAGGATTCTACTTTACAATGCACGTGTTTTACAATGCAGCACTATGTCGATTCATTTCACCCAATGATTACTGAAGCAATAGTTCCATGAGGATGCACCATTGCATCCCGTAGATGACTTTTGCTGTGTGTATTTACATCAATATTCACATCTAGTGGTGTTTATGATACATTCCGTTAGGATTATCGGGTCAGTAAATATTTAGGCTGATGAATGACTTATTTTCGGATAGATTTTAGAACATAGATTTACGTGTGTCTCGGAATATATAAATGGGTTAAAGAAAACCATGACATTGAAATAACATAGATTTGTTAATATTCATCAAAAATATCACTGCATTAGGATATATATTGGAATATATTAAATGTGAATATCAAGTTAACTTATACAAAATGATTGTATCAATACTATCAAAATATACAGAATACAACATCACTATACAAAAATGTACAATTAAATACAAACAAATGATTGTTTAACTTCTAACATTCACAAGATACTTGAAATGGGGTTTTTCTGAAAAAAAATGGGGTTTCACTTTCCAGTAGTTCATTACGAAATCTCTTATAATTACGTGAAGTACACAACAAAATTTCACAGCCTTTCAAAAGTGCTTACACTTTTTATACTTTCAAATATTGTTGGGTGAAACGCGCATACTAAAGCACAGCTTAAGTAACTAAAAAGAGATAAAATCTGTTACTACATAATACTGAAGGAAATACATACTTTGATATTTGAAAAATCATGTTTGAACTCTGATGAACGAGCCTAACATATTATTAACTTCCGCCATACTTACAGCTTAGACATTTAAAATAACGAAAGGGTTGCGCATTTTCTATAAATAACTTGTCATCACCTCACTAACGATGTAAAGTTAAAAGCCTTGGCATCAATAATGGTGCCATGGAGAAAATTCCTACACCATTACGAAATGTTGTTTCTTATAACGATGTCCTGATTTAGTATTTAAATGTGTTTGTGTGTATCAAAAGGTTAACACCCATTTTTATGTTAGATCATATAAACTGAACTTCAACATACCAGAAAAGTTCTTTGGATTTTCTGTCACATGTCATCTCAACATACCAGAAAAGTTCTTTGGCTTTTCCGTTTCATGTGATCATTATGTTTACAAGAGATTTGGGATATGATAATACAATAAATATACAAAAAGACACTATAAAGAAGTTGCCATTGTCGACGTGATGTGCGCATACTGTGTAGGACATTCTTGTGGGATGATTTCTCCGTTCGCATTGTCAGTAAGTTCTAAATCTGCATACTCTAACCCTTCGACATTTAAACGTTTCCGATGTCGCGTATCCAATTGAACATATTCATCTTCAATGAGTCCCTTCTTATAGTTATATTCAACAGGTTCAATCGGCCCATCTTCCTCTCTACAAGCTGCTAAATAATTAGACCTTATGGCGTCCACAACTTCTGCAGATTCACAATATTCGTCTTCCGATGCTAAGGAAGAGTACGTTGATCTGGAGAATGACGGTGTGCAACTCTTTGCTGGTCCGAGAGGCCTGTGACGTCTTGGAGGAGGAAGTACTACATCTTCATATTTTGGTGGAGGCGGTGGAGGGGGAGGTGGTGTTGTAGGTCTTGAGAGGGTGCTCGTTGGCCTGTCATATTGTGATAGTCTTTCTGATGGCATATTTGCATATTGAACTCTTGACAAAGAAGCTGGAGTTGAGTTTCTTTTCATTTTATTCGGTGTAGCATATATGGGGCAAGGTTTGTTATATCTTTCAGGAGACCTATTTTTTTCAGATGGATTTGGCGTCAGAGGCATGGTAACCACTGTTGTGACTTCTTCATAAGTCTTTTCGTCTTTGTCTTCAGGTACGGGCAATAAACCATTTGGCGATAACAGCTGAACTTGACCATAACTGTCATTGACAACATGTAATGGCAACTGTCCATTTTCTAATTTAATATGTTGTCGGTTGTCTTTAGAGCATATTTTTATTATTGAAATAATGATTAACAAAATTAAAAGAATTAATAAAACTAGTCCTGCTATTCCAAGAGAAATTATGATAGGCTTGTCATAGTCTAACACAGCTGGCCCATCTAACACTCCGGTGGTGTATTCATATTTAACATTTGGTGTTGTGAGTGACGCTTCTTGGTTATTTGTCACATCCGCGGGTAGGTATGATGTGACCATTTTATCGTTGTAAATGTCAGATTCAGGGGCAATTGGAACATGCGGAAGGAGGTTTCTGCCTCCTATACCCAGATCATGCCTGTTTGACTGGTGAGTCGTTGTCACTGTTGTTGGTGTAATTTTAACTGTCGTTGGACTTTTGGTAGTTTTGTAATGACGCACTCGAAGCATTGCTGTCGCTCTCGCTGACATTCCTGACGGAATGTGTACTTCACATCCTACTGAGGTGCCATCGTCCTCCTGTTGGACATTAGAAATACGCAATACATTATTATCAAGCATGCGAACTCGCGATGGTCTCTGGTCACCTGAGTAACCTCGTAACAACCTTTCAGTGACACTGGCAGGTGACAGCCATTGATAGGAACTTATTTCTGGAACACCAGATCCATGGCACGAAAAGTCTACAGCATCACCAACATTTGCTATGGCGATTTGAGGTAAAATTGTCGCTGTAGGAGCAATTTGAAAAGGCGCAACGCTACATGATCGTGATATTTGTGTTGCTGTTGAAGTCCTTAATGTGCAAGTAAAATTTTGTCCATTGTCGCTTGCTACTAATGTCCTTCTTGTCCATACTACGTAACTTGATTCTGTCCTTGTATTTAATAATTTCCCGTTACTTGACCAAGAAGCTCCTGTGACAAATGAGTCGTTATTCCAAGAACACATAAAATCCACCATATCACCAGCATTTAAAGTTGAGCCTTGTTGTTTGACAATCGAAACACGACATTGTGGTAAAGTCACAGTACTAGTAATTCTTCGCACAAAGACAGTCGCTTGAACAAGCGGCATAAAATTCCCTCCCATGCGGTGATAACCACATTTAAATGTCCCGGCATCGATTAAGCGCGCTCCTTCAATATGAAGGGTATAAACATCCTGTGCAACATTTCCTATTATTGAATAACGCGACCGTCTGTCTGCATCTAATGAAGGAAGTATTTGACGACCATAAGAAAGCAATTCCCCAGATCCAACATGTAAGAAACCAATGATCTGACTGTGGATATCCCGTCCATCTACGTCGCAAGTTATTTCAATCGTACCTCCTTCGTTGACATGTACATCGCTCGGTCCTCTGCGCACAGAGATAGAAAACACAGTAGTCAGAAATGTCAATGCAACAAAAACAAATAATTCATGTAATATCCACATTTTGAAACAATATTCCACTGCAGCTTTCTGTAAAAAGATATTCTCAAACTAGTGTGAATAATCCACAGCTATCCATCCAGAGCAACGTGAAACAAGCAAATAAACAAAATAAGTATAAGTCTTATTCCTTCAGCTTAGAGAGTGCGTTCTAATCCACATCCCCGGTCTGCAAACGACTGAAATAACCTATTGGGACTTCTGCCAGATTTGAAGATGATTTAGTCCGGAAGGAAACACCGACTCCCTCAGTTTTCAGCGTTGACTATTTTCTACTTACATTTCAATGTCCTTTAGTATACATAATATTTAGTTTTGAAATGATTTGCGCGCAAGTGACTGGCTATCTATGCTGCCTAAATGTAAATGCACCAAAGTTAATGTATAACTGATGACTTATATTGTAGGTACCAGATGTTAGCAAGCTTCAAAAGTAATTTGTTAGAATAAAAGTCAAAGCAATCCAACCAAATAGTTACTCTTGACAGCCTTTTCCACTTATATTAATGAAACCCAGTTACTGTTCGCTGGGATGCGATGATAGTTGAAAATGTTGAAAGGATGATGATTAATGATGAAGACACCACCACTGCATAATATGGTAAAGCTATACCAATTGTAGCACTGATGTGAATGATTAAAGGCACTGGAGTTAATTGGTGACAGAAAAACAATCATGGCACTTTGACGGCGGCATATGGCTTTTAGCATGTTTAGCCGTTTGAGAATCTGAAAGTGATGATCGAGAAAAATGAATTTATGTATAGGAAATAGATTAAAATTCTACAGAGCACTATTAAATGTTAAAGCGTATCGTTGCTAAATATTGCCCAGGAATATTGCGCTACTTGGATTACAACTGTATCAGATGACTTCTAATTAACTTGAGCTCAAAACAACACACATTCTCTGGATATATGTTGCTTTTCAGTAATGGATACGAACTAATGTGGGTTATTTTTAAATACTTAACTGAATGTCAGGTTTTACGTTATTGGTATGTTGGCTGTTTTTAAAGTATTACAATTCTTACAAGTAATTTGATCCCTGTAAATCCAGAGGTATTTGACGTTAAACCTACTTGATTATCACACGGCTAATGGTAATAAATAGACAGATAAATAAAACAATTAAAGGAAAATGAAATAATTAATTGATTAATCAATCAATTTTCAAAATAAAAACAAATTTTTTGTTATCATCGTAAATTAGAAGTCTTCACTCGTTAATCAAAAGACACTATTATTAAATGTAAGAGTAAGACAAATGAAAATATTGCAAAGGTATGAAACGTATGATCAAAATTTAAAAAAAAAGAACTGAAGAGGCGTCAAGTTCGGAAAAGTTCAATTAATTATGTCTAGTATTAGCTCATAACTGATAGCTAGGATATGTTGAAATAATCCGAATAACTATAGGGTCTATGACTGAAAACATAAATTGTGTCCTTCTTCTGTTCATTTTTGATATTGCCCCCTAAACTCTCATAAGTTTACCAAATGCGTCATTTGAGCATGCACAAAAGGTCAGTGCCGCTTATCAAGTTTTAATAGTGATACATAAATAGCAGGATTCAGTTTACTGTCTGGTTGTCATTATAAAATCTTTTAAATGTCGTTTGTTACTCTTAGTAATAGATACAATCGTGTTCCCTCATCGACATTTAACATAGCATGATGCTTAAGACAATGTAATAATTGTAAGCGATAATATGAATACAGTATTGTGTCAGTTGCAATAAATGGTCTTTTTATTGCTAACTGCAATTTATATTAAACCAACCTCACGCACGTATGGAAAAAAGAGAAGAGATATTTTATTTGAGTAAGGAAATCCTACCTGTTCTTGATATCTGATTACCAATGTACTTAAGTCCTCAACAATGTCAGTACTGTGCTGTTATGTGATGTTGGATATCCTAAAGAGTTTTGGTTGGCTTATACCAAAGTTATCAAAACAAGAGGGTACGGACTATTACACTCAAAGAGCACTTACTTTCAATGTGATGATAAATATCGTAAGTTGTAAACAAATCTCATAAGAAACATTTTGGCCAGACAAAATAGACACTTCCTAAATAGGATGTACGCAATAGCTGCATTTCAATATTTAAAAAACGAAAAGGATGTTATCAATGATAAAATTTAATAGACAAAGAACTAACTTGGTAAAACCAGTTGAATCGATTTGCTGTATTAAAAGTAATCTTAAAAGTAATAAACATATCTTCTTTTTAGCCAATTGGATTTTTTAATTTTGGAACATCCTCTTGGCAAAGAAACATTACTTGCTTACAGTCTATGCTCATTAAAATCATTAACGACAAAATCTGAAAGGTGAAATTCATGGTTTTGATGTGACAAAAACCTCGCCTGTTTTCTAACTAAATAAGAGGAAGAGTTCATTTTAAATATATATTGAAAATTTCACTTGATTCCGACCATTCGTTTCTAAGTTACAAGCTTTTCAGCATTTTGAAAAACCCAATAGGCTACTGTGTTGTAATTACTGTCGGGACCCCGACAATAATTAGAAAATTACACATTTTCTCACTTTTCTCAAAAATGCAAGCATATATGAAAGGATGGTTTGGGAATCGTAACATATACCAGTTGACGATTCTTATAAGCTAAACAACTCAATTTTTTGACCTTGAGGGTGAAAATTAGATCATGAATTTCCCCTTTAACTATCATTTTACCGCAAGGGTAATGACCAAGAATTATCTGGAATTATTGTTCTATAGTTGTCTCCGAAAGAAGTACTATCTCTCAATGACATTTAAACATTGTGGAACTTCAGTTCACTCACCATAACCTAAACCAGTGTCTGTTAAAACCTTGTAATATTACGTCAGTTGTCCGATAAACCGCCTTTTACTCATGCCTTTAATACTTGAGCATTTTGAGTGGACTAAAGATGACGATCAGCTGCTCGATCATTTTATTTACTCCGTAAATTATGATTGGTTAAAGTCGCCCAGGGATGAATCGGTAAAATGCTTATGTTTGCGTCAGACGCTAGCTTCGTTGGCGAGTATAAACTGTTTTAGCAGGTAAGCTTGTGCTGGCACACAAACATAAGGAGTGGTTGGCATGGTGTCTACTTCGAATGATAAAAATCTTGCCAGGATGACTCACTGCGGTTTTACATGTTGGATGATATACGGAAATACAATGAATATAGTTTATTTACTCACTATTTATCAGGAATTGTGACTATTTAAAAATATATATCTTAAATTAAAACATTTGTGCATCACAAAACAAACAAAAATCCTTGATTAACAGAGATCGCATACCAAGTCACAAGTCACTATATGCAAAATAATATGTTACAAATTGCACACAAAATTAAATAAATAACGCAAGTTGGTGTTCATAAAAAAATTGCCATTTAGGATTAACTGAATCAAGGAATGGATTAAATGCGTATATGCTTATCTTTAAAATTTACGTTCCCTATCAAATGCAAGTGAAAACACAAACGTTTTGTTATGGAAACGCAGATATAGCGTTCCATAAGGTATGTGTTTGAATTGCGCGCTGCAATGTTATCGTTTCGAAACTTCGAAAGCGAGACAGATTAATGATGGGGGAATTGCCTAGTGTAATCGATACGCGATAAATGTTGATGGTCTGAACGTACAGTAATAGCTCCCGTAAATTTCCAATGGTTCATATTCTTTTATGCATGAACAATTACCAGTATCGCTATCTAGGCGGTGGGTATGAATATTCATAAGGCTGAGTACAAGATTTTAAAATCGAATTAAATCACTGAAAGAAAGAAAATTTTACGCAGAGCAGATAAAAGAAAGTCTAAAATGCATTTTATAATTTCAAAAAGTTTTAATTTTTTAACTGTATGTCCAATACCGAGACATTTAACGGAGTGTTTATTTTTGAACAAGAGCGATGAAATTGAGTCTCAAAATTTAAGCTAAAATTAATACTTATCAGTATTATATATTTTAACTATACCCCTGAAAACAAAGTTTGAAACTTTGTGTGTTAGTTCACCCGAAAATCTTACGATAAATATTGTTTCCTGTGGATCCAATCACACTCAAATTGCCGAGAATTCTTAGTATGTGATGATCAGTGCGCATGCGTAAATATTATTTTTTACATACGCAGAAATATATTTAGTAAATGACATTTGCTAACAAGCCGGTGATGGTGTCAGACTCTATATCTGTATCCGTATGTCTAAAATGGTCCAAAATCGTTGATTTTTTATAGAAAATACCATATAATGCATCATTTTTATCAATAGCAAAAATATGTACTTACATTATAATGGGAAAAAAAAATTCATACCTACGTTCCCAAACTGCATTTGCTTTCTCCTTTTTCAGACAATAAGGTACGTATGCACAAAACATTTAGACCGGGTCTAAAGTTAGACCTGGTGTAAGTGAAATCTACTTCCATCAGAAAGGGAACTTTACTCACATTTTCTTCCTGTAGTAAGTAGCTGATTTTAAAGATTCAAATGCAATTTTCAAAAATAATACAAAATAACTCATGTAAATGCAGAAGAAAATGTTTTTCCTGGTGGGACAAAATTTCACTTAGACCAGGTCTAACTTTAGACCCGGTCTAACTCTTTTGTGCATACGGACATAAGGGTTCAAAGTCAGCTTTATCGGCAGGTCGCGTTAATGAAAAAAAATCTCGCTACCAAGATTTTGTAATATCGATCGTCAGATCGAAACATTACATTGCTCATTATATAGGACCTCAGTGCACACTGCGTACATTCAATAGCTGCACCACAGGTAACAGAAGAAAATGATGACCATAGCGGTATATGGCACGCCTCGCATGACAAAACTATGTCGAGTTATCCACTCTATATGTCGAGATCTCCCCTCTATTGGTCGAGTTTTCCTGTCTGTTGGTCGAGATCTCCCCTCTATTGGTCGAATTTTCCAGTCTATAGGTCGAGTTTTCCCTCACTGTATGTCGAGTTCTACTACCTACATGGTGAGAAAAAAATGTTGGCGAAAAAAAAAATGTTGGCGAGAAAAAAATGTTGGCGAGAAAAAAATGATGGCGATCAATCAATTTTCTTGTTATTTACGCCAAAATTTACGTCAAATATAGTTTGGCGTATACACTTTCAAATTTCACATTGTGTTACGTTAAAAACATTAAAGCATATACAATGTGTTGAGAGTTCACCACCTATTCTTACCACTTGTTTATACGGCGGCGTATAGTTTGACGTATAAAATGTCAAAAATACATTGTGTATAGAAATACCTTCCTGACAGTCTTAACCACATAATTCAGAGGTGTACAACAATAAAGTGAAAATATAAACGCCGGCGAATAGTTTGACGTATAAAATATCAAAAATACATTGTGTATAGAAATACCTTCTTGACAGTCTAAACCACATAATTCAGAGGTGTACAACGATAAAGTGAAAATATATACGACGGCGTATAATTTGACGTATGATATTTCTCTATAACATTGTGTATGAATGATATTGACATGTGAGTCATATTTTTTCTCGCCAACATTTTTTTTCTCACCAGCATTTTTTTTCACCAACATTTTTCTCTCGCCAACATTTTTTTTCTCATCATATAGGTAGTAGAACTCGACATACAGTGAGGGACAACTCGACCAATAGACAGGAAAACTCGACCAATAGAGGGGTTATCTCAACATATAGAGAGGAAAACTCGGCATATAGAGAGAAAACTCGACATAGTTTTGTCATGCGAGGCGTGCCATAGCGGTATGTAAAACCGATCTGATTGAATCGTTCGTGAAAAAAAAAGTTCGGGATATAAACATTTCGTATATATATCAACCACCGTTCAGAATAAAAAAAAAACTTTCGGAATTAGGATTTTCGGAGCAAATGCCCTTCGAATTAAAAGCTTTTTGGAACAAATGACAATACAGTTGAATAAACAGTCGTATGGGTTAAAAAAAAACTTTCGAAGAAACGACTGTTTGGATGGAATAAAAACACGTTCGGAGAAATGACACGTCAGAATATCGAACAATAAGTCACCGGATCAGACAGTATTAATATAAATATTTGAAATTAGCTCAAAAATAATCGTTTTGATTGGAGCAACATAGAAAGAGATTAGTGTAGGTAGATAGATAGGTTTATTTTTAATTTTCAGTAAAAAAAAAACCTAACTCATTTGTAGATTAATTTTGGTGGTTTTTTTTTTCATTAATTTTTCAAAAAAACAACCATTTCACTAAATTTGGGTGCTTTTTCAGGCCCTATTTTTTGTTTGAGCAGAAACTTATGGTCGATCAAGATCGGGTTACGTCAATCAAACAACGTTTTCAAGCCTTAGAAATATTGTGGAGATGATTTTGTTTCAACCTCAAATCTGAGTTTTTACATTTTTCAAACCTGAGTCCGACCTTTCAAATTGGAAGTGAATTTTAGGATCTGCTCTCATGCCAGAACCCTCATATGCCATCACAATTTCCACATATTCCTTATCTTCAATGGAAATCGGCCAGGTTGTCACTTTATAATCCACAAGTGGAAATTTGTTGGCAAACACTTCACAAAATTATAAAGCATATGATTTCCTTGAAAATTGAAAAGCAAATTTGAGGTTGTGGCTAAAGCGTGTTACATTAACCTTTAACCAAATATTTATAGGCAGTGATTTATTGTGGTTGATACTAATACAAGTTTTACCCAAAATACTTTTTCATTAAAAAAATACTGATTTACCACACACAAATTATGTTGTATTCCTAAACAGCAAGGATGATCACAATTTAAATTATGATATCTTTTAAACAGTGTTTACACTGTATGTGCTAATATACCTCAAAAGAGATAAGTCACTAAGCAATACCGAGTTAAATTCTAAAAAGAGCATTATATTATTTATGGAACTCCGTGCCGTTTGGAAAGATTTAATTTCTTATAACTGCAACATTTTGTGTGTACAATCCACAATTCAAGAAATGGATTTTAATAGAACATTCAATGTTATCAGCTCAAGGGAATCACACTCAAGTGAACTTACTTGCAATCAAGTATTACAATTGTCAGCCGATTGTGAATTTCCTGAATAACCGAATTAAAGTATATATTCGGGGTGGTATAGACAAGGAAAAGGTAACACGCTAAATTTATAGGTTTGAAAACCTTGTAGGCCTGTGATAACGTCGTGTATCTAGGCCTACTTGCACAACAAAAACTGATAAACCATAAACCATGTCAAGCAATACCATTGCTGAAGGATATCTGTTTAGAAATCGCAATGCACAGAATGGTTGAGAGGTGAGTGGCCACTACTTTTTACAATTTCAGAAATATTCTAGAAGCAATACCCTTCCCCATCATGAGAGGAAGTAAACTTTCCAAATTCAGAAGGTCTTGAGATTCAAACAAGAATTTTTCAAGACAGTTTTCATGGATATCCACTGAGTCATGAGCCATTTCCGTTGAAAAATAGTAGCTTTTTGGTGATTCTGAAAATAAGATAAACCGTCTGAAAATCTATTTATTTTCTACAAGCTATGAAATTCCAAGATTTGTTCTTATAAAGAAAAAAATCTGGAATTCCAACATCCTCTTTTATGTTTATGGAGGTGGGCAAACTTTATCTGGAATGTATTATCGGCACCAGAAACAAATGTTTCTGACGTGAAAATTAGAATATAGCTGAAAGCAACTTGGCTGAAAGTGAAACAACTTTTACTGTCTTGTTTGCTTTTGGTAGGAAAGGTTCTTTTTATGACTTTTATTCGAATTCGCAAAGGCATCTTTTGAGCCCACATTAGCTCACACATATGCATATGGGATATGATCAATCATCTGACCGCACTTCATATGGCCAAACATTATCTATGCTGTCTAATGTATAAACAATTAGAATTACCATTGTGTAAACTCTCATTCATCTGGGTTGATATCAGTTCTAGATTAATTTTAATCAAGGCAACCAGAAATATTTACTTACACGGAGTAACCGACGTTGCGAGCGAAACCATCGCTCTTCAGCTGGGTTGTGATGTAGACCTTGGTATTAGCTGGAAGTGACGTCATCAGATGTTAAAGATGACGTCATTTTGCGAGGAATTGTCTCTATGGTTCAATCAGGGGGTGGTACAAGTGTGACATTACCATACCACGGTGAACTATCCGAGAAACTTAGGCGCATTTTCAAGGAGAACAACATTTCCACCCACTTTAAACCTACCAACACTATCCGCCAATCTTTGGTTCATCCCAAGGATAAACAACTAAAGGGTCGTTTAAGTGGTGTGGTTTATAACCCCTGCGGAAAAGACTTCAACAACATTCTCGCTCCACTTCAGGCCCTGCTGAATCAGCTGTTTTTGAACATCAGAAAGCCAGTGGACATAATTTTGTTTTAGAGGATGTTAAAATCCTGGACCGGGAAAGCCGTTGGTTTGAACAAGGAGTAAAGGAAGCCGTCTGCACTGAAAAAAATATTTCGTCAAACTTGGTGGAAAAGTCGTCAAACAGGGGTTATAAATTAGTCATGCAAGTGAATTTCCCCTTATTCGTCGCTTGACGATATTTGCGGGCGCATGACAAACGAAAACAAATGCAGGACAAATTAATTTAATAACTGTACGAATTACAATCTGTGGAGGACGAGTTTGAACGATTGACAAATGCACTTTTCGTTAATTGACAAATGCATATCGTCTTGAGCTAAGGTCAAGACGAATTAATGTACGCATGACAAACTATGTTGACAAACTTCTTTGAGCACGACTAACCATACCTGAGAACTGACGAATTTGCATGACGAATTATATCGAATATAACGGGTTTCTGTACCTTCAAGAAGTGGCGTGGCTTTTTATTCTCGAGTCGATTGCACAGGAGGACAATTAGCGACAACACATCTTTCGATTCGGATAGAACAACTCTTTAATTCCAGGTTAGGTTTGTGCCTAGCTTATCATCACATTCCGACCAGACCGCATTGGATTCGGGGGCGGACAGAACAACACTACTGGACTCAGAATTCCCATACACATACTTAAGCTTACTCATCATACTTCATCATCAGATTGTGACCAGACTAGTCCATCTAGATGGACCCCACAAACGAGCGACCTAGGCTCACGCTTCGCGTTCGCTTGCGAGGTCCATCTGGATTGACTAGACCAGACAGCCATTGCCAAACCTGCAAGCAGAACCTGAGTGTTTCGTCTCGTTAATTTCACATGGATTGAGCCACACCTAAATGGAATTAGTCTACCGAAAACAAAACCTCTAAAAAAACTAGTGTCACTTGACAAATTAAGTGACAAATTATTATTCTTGCATGACAAATTAATTTTTGTGCATGACAAATTATTTTTTTCCCATGACAAACTAATTTTTCAGCATGACTAATTGTCATGAGAAAGTCGTCATACTAGACCGTTTTTTATGACTAATTATAATTCGTCGTTCAATACTTGCATGACGAATTCCACGACAAATTATAGTTTGTCATACTAGACCATTTCCATGACAAATTATTATTTGTCAAATGACGAAACAAAATTTTCAGTGTGGGTGAGAGCAGAAGAACCATCTCTCAACCGCAGTGGAGGAGTGAGAGTGAACCTATCACACGCCTGGGACAGAACCATAAAGACACTTCCTCGCAAAATGACGTCATTTTTAACATCTGATGACGTCACTTCCAGCTAATACCAAGGTCTACATCACAACCCAGCTGTAGAGTGATGGTTTCGCTGGCAACGTCGGTTACTCCGAGCAAGTAAACATTTCTGGTTGCCTTGATTAAAATTAATCTAGAATTAGAATTACCATTATATTATATATTTAATTTTTGTATCCATTTTCTCGTAAATCTTTTTTTGTTCATGTTTTTAGGAAGTCGTTTTTGGATAACGCCTTGGCCGAGTTTGATATGTTCGGATGGAGGCGATTGAGCTGACGCTATGTTACAGAAAATCATATAGGGCCTATAAAATGTCTTAGGTAAACGGGGACGAGGGAAATTATGGATAAGGGAATGGTTTATTTTTTGGTCATGCGGTCAAGGTAAACTAGGATTATGGTTAACAAAGTCCATACGGTAATCGGGATGAGTATTAATTAGTCCAAGATTAATAAACCAGTCAGACAAGTTCAAGTTTGTTCTAATTTAAGGTCTTATATTACAAATCTGCATGAACATTACAAGCTACATTTGACCAGATAGACCCTAATATATTTAAATATAATTACGATTTGTATATTTCTTACGGTGTCACATTTGCACCTTATCATGAAAAGGTGCAAATGCTTATATTATGAATGCTCATATTCAAGAGAAAACTGCACCAATCGTTTTCGCCTGATTTGGTGCTTATTGACGCTGGTACTGGGACGATTTCTTTCCTTTGATCCGCATCCGGCTATAACCACAGTCAACGAACAAAACGACAACTATATATTGGGATAACGACAAAGACGAAAGTGTCATGGATTCTGGATTATTGACCACGACTGACGATCATGATCATGTTTGTGTCGACGCTGTCGCATAAAAAGTAAATACTTTCAATAAGTTTCAAAATTTCACTTTAAACCTTTAAACCTTGAAATGATGATCCCTAAACAGGGATTTTTGATGCAGACGTGACGTCACAGGCAGTGCAGAAAAGTGGGTGAAAATAATGGATGGACAACCAAACGACGATACCAAAAAATACGAAGAATTCAAAAATACGCGGAACATAAGGTCACTATATACAGAGTTTGGTAGACTTAAAGCATGTTGGATTCCGCCGGAGGCATCTTCTGCAAAACAGCTGGTTGGATAACTGTCTGAAAAGCTGGTAAAGATAAAGCTAGGACTGCAGATGGTGGAAGTTGGTTCCAGAGGCGTACAGCACACGGGTATGTTTGCTTCTGGGATGCAATATTTCAGCTGATGATCATGTCTACAAAAGTAGGTTGCTGGTTTGATGATATGTGGAAACTGAATGTTCATTACAAGATTGTTCTGTATTGTATAAAACATTATATAGCTGTGATGGCAGGCGCTTAGTGATGAAGATGTAGTTCTTCGGTAGTCTCTATGCACGAATCGTGCAGCTCCCTGCCCCCGTACTAGAAAACGGTAAGTACATTAATTTTGTTTCAAACAGTATACTGCCTTTAGAGACAAAAGAGTATTGATTGCCTGATCATTTCTTCCTAAGGTATCAAAAGTAGCTCGTATGAAATCTAAAATGCCAGTAACTTTGATACGTATCTCGCATTTGAGGTGATTGTTAAATCAAAAACTGCTCATTTTCATTGCGTCCTCTCTGATGCAGATTCCAAAACAATGTACAGAACTTTAAGTTCACTCCTGAATAACAAAGCTAGATCACTGCCTACTCGCAGTTCAAACGTATCATTGTGTAATAATTTTGCCACTTTTTTCTCTGAGAAGGTGTCAAAAATCAGATCAGATCTCGATGTGCAATACTGTTATATTCCAAGTGATACTAATTCATGTAATGTAGAGTGCAATAGTAATGATTTAAGTAAATGTAAGTGTGATCCTGACAGATCATTATCATCTGGCTCATGCAATGCGTGCAATAGTACTTTGGAAATGTTTACCAATGTTGATGAGACTGAAGTTCGCAAAATCATCTCCAAAATTCCAAACAAAACAAGTTCGCTTGACCCTATTCCAACATGGTTGCTGTAGGAGTGTATTGATGTCATTGTCCCTTTTCTTGTTTCTCTTGTTAATAACTCATTTAAGTCTGGTAAATTTCCCGCCCCTCTCAGAGAAGCTGTGATCTCACCCCTCATCAAAAAATCCAACATGAATCCAGATGTTTTAAAAAACTACCGCCCCGTTTCCA
>JXSR01S013207.1:15847-26828 GCA_000969725.1 Ophiothrix spiculata
AGTATTAAAAAAAAATTAAAACAAAAAAACAAAAAAAAACGACCGACCGACCCTCTCTGAAAAAAGCTCTGGAGGGCAACCAAACAATATTTTTTTTTTGGCTTTATCTAATCAGTAACGCAAAACCAATCAGTTAATAGAACTGCTAATTAAGACAGATATTATAACCAACGCTCATTGTGTGCACCCATGTAAACTTGCCCTGTGGGACAAACCTGATTTTGACTCTTTTTGCGCGAATAACTTTGCAATGCAAGCTTTGTTTGACATGAAATTTTCACCATACAAGGACAAGATACCATAGTTTATGAATATATAAAAATTATTCTCAAATTATTTTCCAATTTTAAGTTACGTGACATTGAACTTCAATTACGCTTTTATTGGTCCGCCCTGTATACCACTCGGTCTGCCGGCAGGTCTGGTCGTATCGAACAACAGTCATAATCCAACAACAATGTGTGTTGTGGTGAGTGACATTATGCGATGCTCAGAAACTGAGTGACTTATATGAAAGTATCCATTTTTCATTTATGATTGCTTGCTCCCCCAACAACTCATGTTTTAAATATTGTATAAAATTTCTGATGTATTTGTAATTTCTTGCATTGCTGATTTTATAATCAGCAATGCAAGAAATTGCTGATTATAAAATCAGCAAACGGGGTAGCGGGTTGGCGCAGCCGTAGTTACCTCGCCTTGCACCAATGAGGTCCCGGGTTCGAGTCCCGCGCCCGGCGCTTTATAAGCATTTGGTTTTCAGTCCATGCTCGCTTCCGCAGGTTTTTCTCTGGGTGCTCCGGTCTTCCTCCTGCATTCAAAACTGAATTTAAAAAACATCTTGGAGCCCTGTTAAAGATAAGCTTCTTTCAGCTTACTTGGTACCAAGTACCAAGTTCGGTTTCCTTGGCGAAAGCCTAAACAAGGAAGGTGATAATGTTTATATTTTGATGTATTTTGATGTTTTTATCATGTACAGCACATTGATCTTTTTTTGGAAATGCGCTTTATAAGAGCCATTAAATAATAACAACATCCCCCAGACAAATATGCTACAGTTTTGGGCATCTAAGATGTTTGTCGTCCTATCAAATGTTTGATGTCTTCTTATTCAGTAATGAGTTCATAATGAGCAATAAATTTGTAAATTGTTAAAATAAATTTCTCAACATATAGTGATATTTTGATTTTTAAATAATAGGAGAAATAAAACTTTCTACTCACATGATATATGACAAATCCTGAATGGTGCCAGAACCAAGATAATTAGAGTACAACAAGATTCGGTAGTGTTAATTGTATCAAATCCTGCTTGGTTAGAATCCTACACAGTTTGTACAAAATCATGTATCAGTGGATGTAACATTTAATGGTTATATCTGCAAAAGAAGTCTTACAGAAGACTAGATGATCGGAGTTCAATTCATATGGATCAAAATGTGCAGTTCAGTCGAATATATATTCCAGAGAATATTTTTCCAAAGTTGAGTACAAATGAAAATGTTGTTGTCCTGTTTAGATGAAATCCTTTTCCGCTGATTGCTGTATTTTCTTCTGTATTTGCAAACATGTGTACAGTTTCAGCATATATTAAAATCTCAACAAGTATTTCCAGCAAGCACTTTTATTTGAAAATGTCCAAGCAAGTATCCAGTATCCAATGTTTTAGCTAGTATGTTGTTGAAGTTTGAAGAAGTATATCCGTCAAGATACTTGAGCAACAAGTTCAAATTGAATTGTGGCTAATAGCAGAAATGTTGAATTATCTTGGCTGAAGGATGTTTAAGTATGTTTTATGAAACCTTTAAACTCATGTTCAACTTGTTTTATTGCCAATTTTTCTTTGCATTATCTACAGTTATAACATAATGACATAATTCATTTCTTCCACATAATGCAAACTCACACTAAGAGACAATGTCACATTTATTTTAGTTTGTAAAATTGGAGTAAGCAGCCAATTTCATGTCACATGTTAGACCTCATTTATTGTCAGAGACGTAATTATAGGCACTATGAAATGTTACTAAATGTCTCAAAAAACCCCACATTAACCATGTGTTGGCCATCTTCTTATTAATTAATCAAAAGTTGTTGCTTGTCACGCAATATCCTGATTATCGACTTCCAGAGGGCTAAAAATGACTAGCTTCCTGTCATGCAATCTTTATAATAATGGGTACTATGATGAAAACTTAGACTCAGTTCATTTTCTTCTTCTTTAATTTTATGTGAACAAGGGGTAAGTTGTATCATTTTAATCATAAGTAACCTTATATGAAGTTTTTAAGCATTTGTAATGTAGCAATTTAGGTGCCATAATTTATTCCTCCTCATAAATTACAGTAACTAACCATATTAACAAATCTGTAAAAAGTGATAGGCTATATATATATCAAAATAAAATTAATTTTACGTACTTGCCTTCTATTAATTTACAGTAAGTTTGTGCAATTTGTCATATGGGATGACAGTTTGCACATTGTACCTATGGGGTGCTTCCTTAAAGCAATACTATAAGATTTTGATCAAAAATGATTTATAGTAAAACAGCATAAAATGAAGGAATGTGACTATTTAAAAGCATTTTCAAGTGCATTTTGTCAAAAAAATTGTTTTGCCACTGAAAAATGGATAAAAAGGACATGCATGCTTTCCTATACTAATACATGTGGAATTAAATTCAGGATCCCGAATTTAATTCAACAAATGGTCATTACAGAAAAAGTAAACATATTTAAGCCAAATCATTTGGAGGGTATTATAATTTACTTAAAACAAACCCACTAAGCTAAAAAAAATCAAAAGTAATAGGTGATCAGAGGCGCTTCATTATTAACACTTTATTGTATTGCTTTAATATAGATAGCACCACTGAATCATCAAAATATATTGTTAGTTTAATCACATCAAAAGGAAATTATATTTCAATGATGACTTTTGAAATGGAGCGAACTTCCCTGAAATGACCCTAATGTTTTTTTGGGTTTTTTGCCCTTTTTCGAAAAACCTAAAACATTTCTGTTATTATTCCTGGTATGTTTTTTTAATGCGCTTGTGACTACAGCTTGTCACATATTGGCAAGCTGTAAAATGTGGGCGCAAGAGTGCAAATTTGTGCATGCTTGTTGGAAAAATGCCTGGTTCACTAATAAAACTTTGTGCACAAAACATGGACCCTTGACCTATGTTCTTGCAACTTTCATTGAAATTGTTCCAGGTTCAATGCTCCGTATTTTAAAGCTTGCTTATCAATTGGTCTTGTCAAGATTGTGCATTTTCAATGCCGTTGAGTCTGCATCATGATATCTATCAGACCAAAAGAAAATTGTTGTGTTGCCCTCAGCAACCGACCCTATTCAAAAATTTAAAAAAAAAATAGGGTCAGGAAAACACCCAATTTTGCTCAGATTGGGTGTTTTTTGAGAAAATATTTTGAAAATAGTGGAAAATGCGCCCAAATTCCATAATTTAGGTGCTTTTAAAAAAAAATATTTAAAAAAAGAATATTTTCCGACTGACCGACTCATTTTTTCAGAAATTCTGCTTGAGGGCAACAAAACATTTTTTTTCTTGACCTCACTTTTAGTATGGCTTAGAAATATACACCCATAGAATTTTTCTGAATTTTGTGATTGGACCCCTTTTTCTGCATCAACATCTTCAAGAATACCCCTTAGTCCAACAGTGTAACAGGGTCAGAGCCCGGAGGGGGGGGGGTGGGGCACTCAGATTTGGAGTTGTACACAACCGTGTTCAAATATTTTTCAGACCCACCCTAAGCAAGTTTTGGTCCATTCTCAAAATTGCGACCTTTTTTTTAAAAAAAAGTACCCTTAACAAGTTTTGGACATAATTACGCCCTAAACAAGTTTTCATTTTAATTGTACCATACATCTGTCAAAGTTGAAGATATGACAAGTAAGAGACCTTTAGCAACTTTAATGTTTTAAACCCATAGAATAGATTATGAAATGTTTGGTATATTGGACTAATGACTCAATTCAGTTTGCATGTATAACATCGAACTGGTTGTAATAATTATGATATTCCAAATCCGCTGGGGTTATATAGGCCTACCACTAGGTAAAAAATATGATAAAATCGGGGATAAAATCTATAAACAGTGGGGTTCACGTGTGAGCCCCACTGTTTATAGATTTTATCCCCGATTTTATCATATTTTTTACCTAGAGGTATATAATTTTAGTGACCATCCCGGAAGTTGTATTTTTCCACGTGTTTTCCAACGGCTTACATCAGAGGCGTTCGGGGAGCGGGTCGGGGAGGCTGTGTACGACGTGACGCAGCTGAGGATCGGCTACCAACCGTACGGCAACCAGTAATAGTTGCCACGGCCACTCTCTTCTGGCACACATTTAGACATTAATCTCTTGCTGAATTTATGTATGGTACATGTGTAGCAGGTCAACGTTTACTTGCTGTTACGTGGTTTAATGACACTCGTCTGTGGACACTGCGATGATGTTGCAATTATCTGGAAACGTGTACTTAAGTCTCGTGAATCGAAAGCGGAAAATAAAGAAATCCCAAAATATGATCGGGATTTCAAACAGGCCCTTCAAACAGGGGAGTTCACTCTTTAATACAAAGGGTGCGGAGAAAGTTGGACATGGAATTTGAAAGAGACCCTAAACACGTTAGAAACTATATTCAAAACACACACTTTTTTACGAAAATGCTTGAATTTCCGCCCCTAAACGCGTTACGCACGTAACGTGCCCGACTGTGAAAAAAGCACCCTTTTAACGGGTTGTGTACAGCTCCAAATCTGAGTGGCCCCCAGGGGTCAGAGAGACTTCCTGCCTATTGTATTTACCTACTTCCTACTTTGCATGATTGTCGTAGTGTATTCCCCCTTCTTAATTTTAGTAAGCTCTGAAGGTGAGACTCGCTAGAGAATCAAAAGCTCAGATTTCCAATACGAATGCCTCCAGGCTCCAGGGAAAGAATAAATTCTGCTCATGGTCAGAGAGAAATTTTATCAGTATAAGCCTATCAAATGTATAGAGATTTCTAATTTGCTGTTGATGTGTATTTTTGTACAGGTTCTATTTAACTAATCATACCCAACCATGAGTTCTGGTGAAGATGACGATGATCTTTGGGAGGAAGAAGCCACAGAGGTTGCGCCATCCGCCATCTGCTTATTCTGCAATGAAATGGCTGCCACAGCTGACGAGGTGTTCACACACGCCAACAAGGCCCATGGGTTTCAACTGATGGTCATGAAGCAAAAACATGGTATGGCGCTATTAGATTTATAGAGAGGGGATATGGGACTGTGCGCCATTTGTATCCTAGCATGGAGCTTCAATTGGGTTTTACCGATGATGCATTCGTCCAGGACCCGATGAACCTAAATACCCCAGTTTGAGCCGCCTGGCTGACGACACCATTAACCTAAGTGGTATACAGTAGCGTAGTTCAAATATTTTGTAAATGCAAAACAATGCACATTGTAAACAATTTTGTTGCACCCTTACCGATTTGATTCACTGGAGTCAATAAGTATAGATTATCACCACTTGAGAGTTTGCAATCCATAACAATTCTTTGGTATTTACACGAGTGAAAGCAAAAGCAAAGAAGCCTTGTATTCTATGCTTTTGCTTGTAGAAGACAATAGACTATCACCTACTTTGATTGGGAGGGGTTTTTGTTGGGTAGGACCAAATTGAAAGTTCTTTTTGTCATTGAAGATTTTGTAAACTTTTGTAAACTAAAACCTTTAGGATTTTTATATTGAGATATTTTTCAACAGGTTTGAACTAAGTAAATTTCCAGTATTTCCTCTCTGACTCTATAAATAAAACACAGGCAATATTTTAAACTGTTTCGCCCAAATCTTGGGATCTGTAGTTTTATCCAAGGTATGGTAGGTCATCAAAGTCTGAGGGTAGGGGGAGGAGGTTGCCACCTCAAATAAATTTAAGTTGCGACCTGAAACTTGACAGATCATGTTAGAATTATTGTTTCCTTTACTTATTAGCAAAAAAAACAATAAAAATATGACAATTTTGAAAAGGTGGCCATTTTGCCAAAAATCGAAATTTTTGGTCCGGAAGTACTTTGTGGCTTCATTACTATGTAACCCTTTTACAGATTTTCATGACTAAATGGAAAGAGGGACCCTACCCTATACTATAGTGTCAAACAACTAAACTTTTTGTGTGTCAATTTCAAAATCACTGGGGGAATCCGGAAGACGTGTTACAGAAAAATGTTCAGGAATACCCGATACATGCAAGGCAAGATGCCTTGCCATTACTATTTACAAAATGATGTTTATGAATGAATCAAATTTGTACAACTTTACCGCTGTGAGAAAATATTCATCTTGTGACTGGTTTTTTTTTTCTCATCCAGATTTGGATTGTGTCAGTTTTATCAAAATGATCAACTACATGAGAGCTCAGGTATGTTTAGGCTATCTCATCATTAGCATGTATAACTCAACAAAGTTTGTGCTATAAACTATACAAAAAATAAAATGCTGCTTTAGGACGCAGTGACACATCAACGCATTAGGGTCAATGTACGTGTAAAATTCATTTCACATGCTGAATGTATGCCTAAAGCTGAATTCATACTCATGACGCATTGCGTTTTGAAATGCACGGAGCATGTGTACATTGTAGTTTTGAGCTGAAAATTCAATGCACACATGCTCCGTGCGTTTCAAAACGTAATGCGTCACGAGTATGAATTCAGCTTAATGCCATGGACATCACTTTATTGCATGGATAACAAATTGAATGTATGCCTAACGGACACCACCATATACTTGTAGAACAGATTAAACATACTTCTAACGACTATAACGAACATCAATGCATGAAACAAAACAATATACATTAGGAGTATGTTAAGCTCTATACATTGATATGCGACTGAACCGGGGACTGAACATTATGCTAATCATCACAAAAACTTAACAACTAATAATTTAAAAATGAATTACAGATTGGGCAATTACAAAAAATGCAGTATAAAGATAGGGTATATTTTTGTGCTGTATGTAAAAAATCAAAATTGTGAATACTAAAAAACTGTACTCAAGAAACAAAGGTGAACTCTGACTGAGAATGCCTCTGTTGTGTAGGCCGTCATGTCTGGAGTTTATATAGGTCATGCTAGTGTGCACGCATATCCACAACTTACCTACAAACCCTAGGTGCAAATACTGTCACAAATGTGACCCATCATATCGAAAGGTACCTTAAAGGTCCTAAAATGAAAATTGATTTTTTTGTCTCATCTGAAAGATTATATTTTAAGCTTTAAAATGACACGTTTCTTTTAGTTATTGGATGTTCGATTGCAAAGTTACATCCAAATTGTTAAAATGCATCAAGCTTTTCGACCTTGGATGTGATTTTTGACTATGCTCAGCTTCAATGGCCCGTATCTCGTAATTTACTATGCCGGTATTAAGGTACCTTTCGATATGATGGGGCACAAATGTGTAAGTTTGTTCAGTGTCTAGACTTGATTGGGAAGTTTCTATACATTTACATACTTGCTTCGTGTACAGAAGGTCCCAGGATCAGAGCCCAGCTCAGTCGCAAATTTGTGAAGCGTCATTATGCCTAGTGATAATTATTGATAGTGTAAGTGGGTGGGTTATGTTTTATCCATTACAATTTGGTGGCAGCTGGTGGCCACTAGGGTTTCCTAACTCCTAACCCCTCGTTGATTTAATAGCCAAGTGTATTGGGGTGTTGAGATTCAGACACAAAGCTGTGTCTAGTCTACACTTTGATCAACACTAAATAGGCGGGAATTATGAGGCTTTTCTTCATCCGCAAGTAAACATAATCCCAGTTGCACGCGCGTCATAGATAACAATGCGCTGAGTCACACATGCAACGCGCGCTGCGTCTCCTACAGTTGTGTTGTGTCCAGCTATGCTCGCGCTTGTCTGTATCAATTCATGATGTGAAGAAGCCCGCCTATTTGGTGTTGATCAAAGTATAGTGCGAGGAAGGAGAAATGTCACTTAAGTTCATTCAGTGTATAGACCTGAAGGGAAGTCCTTCTTTGGTTTATGCATTTACTGCTTCAGGTGCGTAAGGTCACGCACCGAATCCTGGCTTGGCTGCAAAGTGGGATGGGGTTCGTTCGGGTTTGGTTTTTGTGTTCGATACACCAGTTGCTATGTAATATATCTTTAATATATCTATATGACCATTAAATGTACGTATTGCAGGATTGATCTATTATACTTTGTGCCCAATCTCGTTTGTCCATAGCTTGTTATTTAAAACATAAAAACTGTCTAATTTTGCTGTTTACCTTATCAATATCTTTAGAAACCTACAAGTTCAACCATTTCGGATTTACCAAGACAAAGCAGTGCACCATGGGATAGCGATGAATTCATGCAACCAGTGATTCCTGATGATGCTCTTCTTTTATATGGCAAGTTTTTTTTAAATATGTGGTGTTGACGTTGATTGATGATATGATAATAAACTCGTGCTGTTTTGCATGCCAAAACCGGCTGGGCACTACAACTCCTAGATCTCCCCGTTTGAGCTGTGTTTTGCCTGTTTTTTAATACATTCCTATATCTATCCATCTGATATGAGCATTCTTATAATTTACGTGTAAATTGAGCATTCCATCAAGGTAAAAATTGCTATTTTATGTCAACAAAAGAAAAACACTGCATTGTAATGTATATCTTTTCTATTTCACTTCACGATATCAAGTCTACTCAGATGGCCCACTGAATGTTCCCATGTTTCGTAATGCACGTGTCTAAACTACAAAAGAAGCTGTGCGAGTACCATCAAATACAGAGGAAGCTATTTCTCTCGCACTCCGGCAACAGAATCATAATTTGACTGAGAATGCAGCTTTCCAGCCAGTCACGTGTTGTTCCTTTCTTACGCACAATTTGGCTGAAAAATGTAAGATGCGTATTGCGTTGTAGTCGTAGTCAAGTAATAGCAGCATGCAAAAGAACGCAGAGCAGGTTCAGTCCAGGCATGGCGCCCCCATGGCGCAATCTCCTAACCTAGCCAAATTTTTAGGGTGCAAATAGACCTGTTTCCTATCTGTACTTTCTTAAATCTATGATTTCTCTTTCCATGATTAAAAAATTAACTCGGATTCACATTTTTTGTACAGTTGAACAGTAACATTAAATGTAGGGACATAGTTGAGCTGAACAGCAATGGCCATTTTGTCAAACTTTTGCCAAAGCCTTGCACGTACAAAGGATTCCATGTAATTAGATACAATAAGTGAGGAAATCATGTGAATAACTCTACTACTAGTCCCACTTGAAACGTCCACTACAAAGCTTAATGATCAAGGGAACCGACGCAGCTGTATTGTTTTTATGAAATATTTCCCATTTTAAAATGATTTTGCACAGATATTGAATCTCTTGAGGATAGTTCTCCTGGTTCAGCAGCATCATATAAACCCAACAATGATGACACAGTCTCATTATCAACACAAGCTTACCATGATTTATTACACAAGCTGAAGCAGTCTGAGGAGAAGGCTAGCATGATGGAGCAACAGTTGAAAAGAGCGCTGGAAGATTTAGCAACAACAAAGTAAGTTCATGACACGTTCTAACCTGAGTTACGAGCGTCGTGGTTAAGTGATTAGAGCATCGTGCTCACAATCTCACAAGGATCGTGGGTTCGAATCCAAGCGCTGCCGTTTGAGTTACAAAAAGTCCCAAAAGTATCATTGTCACATCTACTTGATGTTTACATGACTAATTAATATAAACATTAAATAAGTTGTTGAGTGGACTCATACCAGCTTGGTATTCATGCAGTGTAGACTGTGCTAGCGAGTTTCCAAATGGAACAATCCTATTACCCATGATATACTAGCAGCTAGCGTCTAGCTAGATGCTAACGAAGACACTAAGGTTCGAAATATTTTAACTTTCTAGCGTCTAGTTAGCGTGTTCAAAGTGTCTAAAATCAAACCAACATGCTAGCTGCCTCTTGCTAGTATATCATGGGTTTAAGAGACAGACAGATAGACAAAGTTTCTTAATGTGTTTTTTTTTTTTTCAAATTTAAGAAGCAAACTTTACAACCATCAAATTGATCAAAGGGAAGCAACATTAAGTTCAAAAGATTTGACAGAAGAAGAGATCTGATTTTCTTATCTTTAACAAATTTAATCTGATAACTTAAAACTATACTAGCTGTAATAATAATGTGAGACATAATGTAACTTTACCAGAACACGTTACATTTTCAGCTGGGTATTATTTCGAGGGTATTGCATAAGGTAAAATGGTTCTTGCTCATTTGATTGTTGTACTGTGGACAAAAGATTGATAGAAATATTCATTGCAACTCTTGAAAACAAAGGTTCCTCATGGTAAGCATGTACTGTATTGACTTGAGCATCCAGCTTATGGGGTATATAGAGCCCTTCAATATCCATCGATATATGTTCATCGGCATTGCTGGATATCGATGTACGTTGATGAGCAATAAATAACGATACGTGTTTGTATCGATGGGCATCGCAGTTGAATTTAGTCCAATTTCACAGAGTGATAACGCAACATTGACCAATATCCTGGGTCTCTTATCGTATCTTTCAATTTATGTATTTTTCAAACTAGCAATGTTACCATTAGGCCCTTATAAGTCAATGTTGAGTTTCCCGTCACATTTTGCTCAGCTCACAATGAGGCAACCATTTCATTATTCATTATTCATTATTTTCTAAAACGACTAATTTGCGCGATTTTTAGGGGACAACTACATTGAGACACTCACTTATTGACATGTTGTTTATAAATACATCTTCACAATCACAGAGTACAGTTAAGGGGTTTTCTCTGAGATGCAGTTGCTCACGACTGCGGGATAACGATTTTTTACATAAATAGTAAAAAGTCAAAAAAGTTGTTGCATCCGTTTTGCGTGCGTAAATTTCAATGCACACTGAACGCATGATATACTAA
>JXSR01S013208.1:3678-24132 GCA_000969725.1 Ophiothrix spiculata
CATCAAAGTACATCATAATATAAACATTATAAAATCAGCTTTACAAATACATCAGAAATTTTATACAATTTTTAAAAAATGAGTTGGTGCACAGCACCAGCTACAGTTATTATACACAATTTAAAAATTGATACAATATAACCATGAAATAGCAAGGGGTAAAACACAAGCTTTCAAGCCACACTTACTCACTTACAGCGATAAAAGTGTATGTTGACAGTCATTTAAGACCTTATTATGGACACCATTTTAAGTTTGTAACCAGCTACTTTAGGGAGAAATTAGCATATAGTTACCCTCGAAGCAATTTTTATTAATTAATTAATGTTATAAATGTTGTTAATGACACTCACCAAAATTTTTGGGAAAAGAAAGAGATTTTAATGATCATTTTGGGCCTTATTAATGGCACCATTAGAGATTTTTCTGTTGATTACCGTCAACATTTTCAAGTTTATAATGCTGTGTTAATGCCACTTTAGCCTATCGCTAGCCAACAAATTGTATTTTTGCAGCCTCTGTGGATAAATATACTCTTATAGTATTTATAATATCGAATTATTATCGAAGTACCTTGGTTGCTTTTGTGCAGCCAAAGAAAAGGTTGGTAGGGATACGTTATTAACTTTTATAGCAACAGTTTGATTTTGATAGCCATTTTTGCAAAATTCAGATTTATCGACCTGAAAGACCTTTATGACATCATAAACACGTAACGCATTAGCCGATTTTTTGTGTTCTTGGTATCGTTGGATAGGGGAGAACAATACCTATATATCAAGTTCATAGCCTGTTACGTTCTATTTTTTTAGACGTGTTACAATAAAGATTTGGTTAGACGAGGGTTAAACTACCATCTTCTGCAGATGGTTTGACGAGTGAATACTCTCGCCTACCGCGCTCACTACTGAGGTCCATCTATATAAATTGACTATTTGCATACTTTCCTTTGTATATTTTTTTTCTATTTGCCATACTTTTATACAATGAGTCATGCGTGTTTACTTAGAGGTACCATGCGGATTGTTCTAATATTACGCAGCATATATTGTAATGGAATGATTGTATCAATTGAATTCGATATCATGTTTAAGCAACATTTGATCAAAGTAATATAATATATGCTTTGTTGCATTCATTAGAAATAGTGGTTTGAAAATACTTATAAAGCAGGTAGCAAATAATCCAAGCAACATTAAGGGATTGATAGAAAGCAGTTAGAAAAATGACGTTTTGTATTGTTCGGTACAGTATGCAAATTTGTTTGCAGATTATCGCCGTATTTGCATGGGCAACAAAGAACAACGAGGCCGTGTTGCCCGTGCAAATACGGCCCTGCGTCTTTCAACCCTCGACATTATGACGGAATTATGGATTGAATGGACAATGACACGTGACTCAGTATCCACCAATGAAATGACAAGGATCTACTGAAGTGTTCAGTTTAGTTTTGTTACTTTTATATTAAGTCCCTAAAAACGTCTCAATCGGCTGACTGTAATTTTTACTGCAAGTTTTTACCTACTTACATTTATCAGAATATCACAATTTTTGGCGGACATATTGAATAAAAATTGGTAGATTTTAACGGATTCGCCGTCGGACCAGTTTTGGACTGTCAAGCGTTCGTCAGGAGTAGCTCTGACTTCTTCAGGACAAATATAATTATAAAGACATGTGGCCATGAGCCGTCACTTCCCACTGACGACTCGCATGAGCCATTCACTGAAGGCTGCCCCTTGCCAACAGTGTTAACCCTCGTCTTCCTAAGCCTTTTTCTGTAACACGTCTTCCTGAGGTGGGGGGGGGGGGGTTACCACCCCCTGTGATTTTGAACTTGGGACCCCCCAAAGTTATATTGTTTGATACTATAGTATGTGGTAGGGTCTCCTCTTTCCATTGATACCAAGATCATGAAAATCGGTTGAGGCGTTACGTAATTATGACGTCAAAAAGTATTTCCGTACCGAATAACAAAATCGACTTTTGGCAAAAATGGCCACTTATTCAAAAAATCGTTATAAAAGTTCTAAATGTCCGATTTTCGTCGGTTTTTTTGCTAATAAATGAAGGAATCAACAATTCTAACATGATCTGGAAGTTTCAAGTCAATAGCATGCAGATATTTTTCAAAATGGCGATTTAAATTTTTCCGAGGTGGCAACCACCCCCCTACCCGCCGACTTTGACAGCCTACCATAACCCCTTAGGTGGTACCCCGATTTTGTTTTCAGCAAAATGACCGCAAAGGATGTAAAAACAATTACCCAAATGCCCGGGGTCGCTTTGTTTTGCGTTTTTGTGCAATCGGCGATCATCCGTTAGGGGGGTGGTAACCAGCCCCCCCCCCCCCTTAGGAAGACGAGGGTTAAAAGCAGATCATCTCTTTGAAATTGTGGTGGCTCTGAAAAGAGCCTTTCTGAAGGCTGCCCCTTGCAAACAGATTCACACAAAAGTAGGTTGCTCCTAACCTCTAATGTGTTTTTCTTATGAGGTATTCGTGGCTCTTAAAAGAGTCTTTCTGAAGGCTGCCCCTTGCCAACAGTTATTTGCACAAAAGTAGGTTGCCCCTATACGTCTAATGTATGTTAAAATTATAGGCTGCCCCTTGCCTATTAAGTCTCCAACCGAACAGATTGATACCTGATCGGGAAGTTACGGCCCACATGTCTTTATAATAATATTTGTCCTGAAGAAGTCAGAGCTACTCCTGACGAAAGCTTGAAACTTCAAAACTTGTCCGAATAATTCGACTAGTTTCAAATTTTGACAGATTGTAGGCTTGATACTTCTTATTGAATTACAAACAATGTTTTATAGATATGCTGTGTTGATTTTGAATGATAATGTAACAAACCCGCGTTGTTTTGCCCCGAAAAACCGGACGTAAATTACGACTCTGAGTTCGCCTGTTTGAGCTGTGAATTGCATGTTTAAAGTATTTACATTTTGTCTGATATACGCATTCGCATAATTTACTTTCAAATTGAGCATTCCAATAAGGCAAAAATTGCAATTGTTATGTAAACAAAAGAAAAAAAACGGTATTCTAATGTTTATGTTTTAGATTTTAGTTCACGATCTCAACGCTGCCTTGATAGCTCAGCGGTAGATCCTTCGCTCCGTAATGCATGACTAACCCCTGCCATAACCCATGGTTCGAGTCCCCGCAAATGCAGTGAAAACTATTTATCTCTTCATGATTAAAAAATAGTTAGTATTCACATTTTCCTGAGTAGGTGGATTCCCTTTACCGTTAACTTTACTCGTCACAAACAAAAGCTTACAGAATCGACCACTAATAAAAGATTGATGTCAATAAGCTAGAAATACGTCAAAGAAATCAGGTTAAGATTGTTTTTAAAGAAATACATCGTCATTATGTTTGTTAGACAAAAGACCCTAAAGATATTCTGTTACTGTATTAAGTGTTGTTTGCACCTGTCATATTATATTTTCCATTATAAAATAGGTCATTTTTTAATAGCTCTCTACTCCCTCATGTAGTACACTTATAAACTGTAACACGCAGTGTTCCCATTGGCCAAACATGTCTCTTTATATATTTAAAATGAGCAAAACAAGTACTGGCCGCAATTACATTTCCGTTTCCCCAAGTACAGTGTGCAAACACTTTTGTAAGTGTTCATTTTGGTTAGACAAGCGTGTTTGTTACTTTTGCATGATACATGTAGAGTAGCAATTGGTACTTGAGATAAAATGCCAGGTTTTGAATAGCTCGACTACCGTAATTTGACACAAGACACGAGAAATAGAATTACCCTGTAAAAGAAGGCATGACACTTTCTGTCACTATTAGATCTAACGATACAAACATATACAAGAAGTAATTGAAGAATACTTTTTCCAAAACTCACTTAGTCCACTTTTAGTCCAAATTAATCCAAGCTCATAGGAATTGTGTTAATCGTGAGTACTAACATATTAAACAACATTCCAGTAGCAAGAATTTACCGGGATTTGTTTTAAACTCACTAAATCCCCTGCAACATGTTATGCAAAACTCACTATTTCTAATCAGTAATAGGGTTTGCAAATCCCGTTTGTCACATACTTTTCTATGTGTTATTTAAATGTTGTGCATTGAGAGGAAATAATGGAATGTGCAAATTCTGTTTGTTACAGACTTATATGTCAATATGTTACAGATTCATTATATTTTAGCTCCACGTGCTCGTATGATGCATTTTTTTCAATTCCTAAAAAAGCTATTTTTGTAATTTTCAAAATACGATGATTCCTATTTTAGACGGATAGACGGGAATGAGCAGGGGAGTTGGTTAGTGTGTAATTACACGGTGAGATCGATCAAAATGTCAGTTTGGTGTCATAAGATGATGTCAAACTTGTATGTATTTTTTTAAATAAAATACTTAAGTGAACAATAGCCCATGTATAAAAGAAAGAAAAGACTATCAATTGCTGTACTGCACTATGGTTGATATCTTCATGACCTAATCACTGATTCAGAGCAAAAGGAGAACTGGAGTGCTGGGGAAAAGCTTTAAACACATGACATAAGATATGCATGCACTCTCCTTTTAAAGGGAGTCACACCATCATCAGAGATATAACCGACAACACTATTTGGCAAGTTATTCCATATATGCACGGCTGCGTGGATGAAAACAGTGAAAACAGTTCTGGATACAGGAACGGCAAGAGCATGGCAAGGCATTGAGAGACTGGGTCGGGTTGCTCTTTTAATGATGTATCGCTGAGGAAGCAGAACTCAAAGGTCTGTTGGGCATAGACTGGTGTGCATCGTGTATAGGACTGCAGCTGCTGCCACCTGACGTCTTTCGTGGAGCGAACAGATGTTAAGTTCTAGTTTGACATCATCCTCATCCACACCAATAACTCGAAGTGCCTTTCTCTGGATGGAATCTAGCAATCCGAGTGTTGCTGGGCGTATCCCATAACACTTCGAACTTGCGCCTTATAGATGGTTGCTCTGCCTCTTTGGTCAAGTTTGTTGGCCACTCTTCTCATGGCTCCGAGCCTTTGTCCAGCACGTGAAGCAATGTTGGAGATGTGCTTTGACCAGGTTAGTTTGCTATCAATGGTGATTCCCAAAATCTCCAGCTCATTCATCTGTGCCAAGGTCGTATCACCAAATTGCAAACTGCACCAAACTGGTTGGATTTCCTTTCCTGGAGATAGTCATCGCCTTGCACTTTGATGTTTCAAATGTGACCTTCCACCTGTCAGCCCAGATCGTCATCCACTCCAGATCTTTGTTAAGATTTGCTGTAACAGCAGCAACAGGATCATCAGTTGATTTGATTTCACAGAACAAGGTTGAATTATCTGCCTATATAAGTAGAGTTGATTTTCACACTCGTTGGTCAAATCATCGATAAAAAAGATGGAGAAGAGGAGTGGTCCTAAAATTGATCCTTAAGGAACCGATGCGTTGATTGAGGTAGTATCAGATGACTAGCCTGTCAAGACAACTTTGACGGAACGATCTGTCAAGTAGCTCTTGGTCCAGGTAAGTAATTTTCCACGCACTCCCATTGCAATAAGTTTAGAGGATAGACCATTGTGCCATACCTTGTCAAAAGCCCCTTTGATATCCAAGGCAATGAGGCACACTTCATTACTTTTATCCAAGGAGTTGGACCATTGGTGGGTGAGAATGGTCAGAATGTCAGCAGTGCTGTGATGAGGTGTGAAGCCGAATTGCTGATCTGAGAGCAAGCCATTTCCCAAGAGTTTCTTATTGCTGCCTCCAAAACCTTACTGATTTAAAGTAGTGAGATGGGGCGATGCATGGATGGATTCAACTTAGAATCTCTCTTGTGGATAGGAATGTCTCTGGCAACTTTCCATTGGCTTCGAAAAAATTCCTGGTTGAAGCATAACTGAAACAACAAAGAAAGTGGTCTTGCAAGTTATGTACTATATTCTTTCAGGTCTCTAGCAGGAATTTTGTCAAGGCCAGTTGCTTTATCCGTATCAAGCTTCTGTAAAAGCCTCTCCACATCTTTGGTTTTGACGGTAATACAGTCAATTGACCTGGTTGTCGAGAGCAGGCACCCAGGAGCGGACTCGTCTGCATTTTCAAGTTGGCATTTAGCTGCAAAGGCTCAAGTGCAAGACGACCAGCAGCATCAATTGTACGGCTGCCGAGCCATTCCTTGTGATGGACGTTGAAGTCTCCAAGAAGGATGACTGATTTGCACTGAATTTAGACAACTTAGACAGGGTGGTGTCTAGATAACCGATGACGTCGCAGTTGGCACTGGGTGGTCTGTACACTGCATCTATCAGCACTTTCTGTGACCTTATAGATACAGACAACCACATAAACTCGAGGTCCTCAGGATCAATGACGCAATCATGGAAGATTGCATTTCCTTTGAGACAGTAGACTGCTATGCCTCGCCGGTTTGGACTTTGTTTTTTGCTAGGTCTATCCCGTCGACAACTGAGGGAGTAGCCAGGGATGTTGACACAGTCAGCACCATTCTTCACCGATGCATCCAGAAATGTTTCCACAATGACAACTACAGATAGTTGAAGTTCGTGGCATAAGTTGGAAATTTCACCTACGTTGGATCGTAAACCTCTGTTCACTTCAAGTATGGTCAAGTCCGATTCCTTTAGTCGTTGGGCATGCATACGTCGTTTCCATGTTGATCCGTTCTCTCGAGGCTTATTTGATCTATTCGTAGCGAGATTGTAAGAGGGTGGAAGGGTTGCTGGCCCCTACACCCCGAGACACACCATTCAGGTGCGGTGAACATTCTGGTGAATATTTACACTATGACCTGAACTGAAAGCATCCTGGGACTCGTAACGTTTCGGGCATCCAGATGGTAATGATAGCCGTTTGGTCAAGAATTAGGTGATCAGTGTTGTGATTGCATACCCACTACCATGTATGTACATGCAAAATGGAAAATGTCGGTCATTTTAGGGTCATTCAGAATAACGGATATACATGTATATTAAATGGGAAAATTTAAACCTTACTACAGATTTGCTGCTCTAGAAGGCTACTTTTGTCCGAAAAAAACATAAACATTGATGTATGACATAAGAATTTGTTGAAACCATCAAAAGGTAAAGTGCTACACCATAAAGGGAGCGCATTACATTATTAATTTGACTTTATCACATCCTATTGTGCTGTATTTGCCAGAAGCAAAATTCTGCTGAGTGTTTCTGATGAGTGGTAGTGAGAGATAGCAGGGCGTTATTGGGTTTGTTTGCCGCACGTTATTGTAAAAGCACCAAATTTGTCACAAATATTTTTATTGATTTTTGATAAGCACTAAAATTTGCAGCTCCGGGGGCCGCCATAATGAGCAAATCAAAAATGGCCGCCAAAAGAAAAATGCATTTATAATTATAAAATGGCTATAACCCACAATTGATGCCACTATTTCGTTGTTTTTTTGGTCAGAGAATACAATTCCTATGTTATCTTAATAGTTATTGTAAAAGGTCAAGTTAATTATTTCAAAGCGAGAAATTCAAGATGGACGCTAATTTTGTCGTTATAATGGCCTACAAGTGCCTTTTAAAACTATTATTGGGAAATGGATTATTGGGATATGTCAGATACATCTGACTTCAAATTATGTTAAATGCATATTTCAAATTAAAAAAGGCCGCCAAAATGGCCGCCAAAATTCCCGCTAAAATACTGTATTTTTAATATAAAAGCTTAAAAGTATCTTGTAAAACACATTATGTTCAAAATTATTATTGGAAAATGGCTTCTGAAGATGTGACAAATACACTTGTATTCAAATTATGTCATATGCGTATTTCAAATTCAAAATGACTACCAAAATGGCTAAGTCCTCGACTGTTAATCACCGGGCATTGAGTCCGTTGGGCGGCGTGTGTAGTGTCCTTTAGCAAGATACTTACCCTAATATGCTACTCTCAACCCAGGTGTCAACTGGGTACCGGTGTCATGTGACTGAGTGTCTCCCATAACCAGCAGTCTGGGTTTAATTGAACAACACGGAAGAAGTCGCAATAAACGATTTATTGATCGCACGCTCAATCACAAGGACGCTGTATTTCATTACACCGGCTTTCTCCAATGCTGGGAAGGTAACAGACTCGCGGAAAAGGAAGTGTGGCGAACCCCTCACCGCAAATTTAACAAATTGGGTAGTCCCCTTTACCTTTACCTATATAAGTACCTAATTAGCCATTAACTTAAATATCTTCATGGCCTGGCGGTTAAGTCATCTGTCTCACAATCAGCAGGTTAAGGGTTCGAATCCAAGTTAGACCATAAGTAAATTTGTTCATAGCTGAAATCATTACTAAATGTAGATCTACTAACATACATATAATCCTAATCTACAGAAACGATGGTTTTGTTCTTTTTTCCTTATTAATGCTTTTTAAATGTTAATATTACGCTGGATCAACGCCAAATATAGACGTTTTGATCATGTCGGCATTATATTTGCCCAATGTTGCAACGTTGGCTTGGTGGATATTTTTACGTTTGGACGTCAGTCGAACGTAGTTGACGTCGTTGGGCCAACTGTGCATTAGCTTTCATTGATATCTGGGATAAGCTCGCCCGGTAAGCACGATCCAAATTGTTCAGTACCATGTTGTTTTCTGAGGCGATAATGCCAGTGTTCAAAACCTGAACACTAGTATTCTGAACACGTGTAAAGTGTTCAAAAGGTGTAACATTTTTGAACACATTTCATGTGTTCTGGTGGATTTGCAGTGTAAGAAAAATAAGGCCTGCTCCACTGTAATATCACAGATATTTCTAACAGTGTTATTTGACGATGTTCTTACGAATATTTACTTGTATTCTCTTCATTTTAACTTTCTTAATACTTGATTAGTAAGTAGTATTTCAGTGTTTCGCAACCATTTCACCGCATAATGTTAATCATGCTGCTAGTAATAAGACTCAGACTGACAGAAACTAGACACCCACTTAACTACCCTACCAGTATCATATACACCCCATTAGGAAATAGAAATGAAATAGCATGCTTTCCAAAGGTGAGTTGTAGTCAAATTAAGTCTATACCTAAAGGAGTTTAGAGTAGTTACTTCAAGGCCACGAAATATGTTCTTCACCAAATAGGGGTTATTAAAAAGGTTAAAGAATGATAAATTTGTAAATAATGACGCATATTCTTGTAACATTGAAAATTTTGCAATAATTTTTTTTAATAATTGGTAATTATTTAACAGTTCTGTAAAAGAGCGTTTATTTTTTTTTAAATAACTGGTAATATTTTAAAATTCTGTAAAGGAGCGTTTACACTGTGACGTAGGGTAACGACAGAGGGTAACGAACTTGCAACTAAAAACAGAAAACGACTGATAGTAACGATAGGGTGCATGGCAAACGAAATGTGTGAGCATTTACTGACTTTAACTAACAATGACGGGCAAATAATTCCAAACTGCGATCCGCAGGTCTACGTTGCTTGTCGTTACCCGGAAGTCGTCACAGTGTAAACGCACCTTACGGCTGCATTAAAAAAAAAATCCGTTTTGCTATGCACGTAAATTACAAATGTTTTCGTCATATAATAATTATATAATATCTTCATGACACCCATTTCGTAAACTGAATAATCAATTGGGCTATTCCAGAAAAAAATTGCTTTCCCCCATAGAGGAGGTAAACTGTCCTCATTCAAAATGTCTGGAATTCCATCAAGAATTTTATTGATTTCATGGAATTCCAGATCCATGAAACAGTGTCTTTGAAAAATGTTGTAATTTTGGTGACTCAGAAGATAATTATCTGGAAAACAGGGAATTGTGTTTAAAAACCTCCGTAATTCCAAGGCCTGCTGTTGTCAAAAACATCTGGAATTCCATCATCCTCTATGGTGGGCACAAATTATCTGGAATAGCCCATAATGGTGCGTTTACACTGGGATATAGGGTGTCACATGCCAGTGTGAACATGGTTGTTTAAATCACTAGAACAGCTAAAATACTAGACATAAATAAGATCTCGGACATATTGATGTTGCTTCAAGAAAATAGATTATATATTAGATCTCTTTTCTCTTCAAATGTGACAATGTGACATAGAATATTAATAATAATACTCTCACTCTCACTAACACTCTTTACTCTCACTTAAATAACTTATTATGATTTCTGTAACAAGTACACTGATATTTCATCTATTTCAATTTCAGCATCCTTCCAATAATGATTGGACATACACATTCTTTGAATGATAATTATATTCTTTTCATTCTTTCTTCACTTCATATTTTTCGTCCACATTAATACGGAACATTTACATATGTAGTTCACATTAGAGTTCCAATTGTTTCCTGAATAAATGCAAAATATTACTTTCTGCAGTGTTTTATCAAAAGTCAATACTGACAATTTCAAGTGGACGACATTGTTCAATCTCACATAGATTGGTTTCTTCAATCTCACTCAGATTAATTTCTTTAATCTCACTCAGATTGGTTTCTTCAATCTTTACAAAGATTGGTTTCTCAGTATTGATGTTCAGGATTCAGGATGAGTCAAAAGACATCACGAGAGCTATGAAAATTAAACAAATTAACCCAAACTTTGAAAATAAAGTGCCGCAAAAATTATTTCCAAAAATAATATTGAACAATTTTATCAACGTACATTTGACCAATGCCCTAAATTGTCTAATGATCAACAACATTTGTTTTTTATACATTTCAATCAAACAATAAACGGTCACCAAAAAATAAGTTCCCCCCTTGGCTGACCAAACTTTATAATGATAGAACTCTCCATGAGGAATGCTTTTCCTTTGCATAAAAAAAGGTTTCTGTTTAGAGAAACACTTGTGCACGAAACACACGTTACCATTTGATAAAAGCTTTTGTCGTTTTCTAACAACACGCATTTGTTTTAAAATCATTTCTTCAAAACTAGCGAAAAAAAAGTTGCACTTGCGTATTTTGTGAAATCCCAACATGCTTCCACGTTTACTTATTTTGAATTCTCTATTTTAAATCAGTGCATGTTCCACAGTTAAAACATGATTCAGACCCCTTCTAATTTTTAAATGTATTGCCATGACTTCAATGAATACATTGTAGGAGTAAAAATGCTGTGTCAACCGTTCTCTTCGACAATTGGTAAAGCGATTTTGTGTATAAAAATGAACAAATTTGACGGATTTATTTGAAATTTGGACCATATGACATTTTTATACACCAGAAGAAACGTAGGTAACGAGTCATTGATCAAAATCCATATTTTCAACATAAAAACAAAACACAGGTTAACAGTGCAGTGATATCGCGTAAAATTGTTGAGTTCTGCGATCCGTTATCCTTGGTCGTTCAAATTCCATGCCCTAGTAAAAATGTGCAGTAAGATCTTTGCTAATGCTGTTTCATTGTGAAAAGCATGTTTGTTTGCTCCTGAGTTTTGCATGATCATCTAAAGGTTTAAAGTATCCATGATTTTATTCCACAGATTTTCTCTCACTTTCTCTCACATTATCTCTCACTTTCAAGCAATGCTGTTACCATGACAGAAGCCTGACAGAATCGGATGTCACATTATCATGCATGACATTGAAACCATGCCAAAATGTGTACTTTGGCAGCATAGTCATGTTAGTGCAATCAATGCCAAAGTAAACTTGTTTTTGTTGCCACAAGAAGGCTACAAGAAGTTAAATGCAACTTCTTTTCGGCTGTTTTAAAAAATAGATTTTGAAACAAATGAGTCTTGCTCAAAAGCGACATTACCTTTCATCAAATAGTAAAGTGTGTTTGTATAGAGAATCGATTCCCTTAACGAAAACTTGTTTTATGCAGAAGAAATACAGCCAACAGTGCGACTTCTGTCTCGACAAAGTCTGAATATCCAATGGGGGAACTTATTTTTTGGTAACCGTATATTATTTCAAAGTGGAAATATAATTCAATTTGGAAATTTACATTGACAACCATATCATAATTTCCTAAGGAACACAGTATTTATGTGTCCAAGTGATAATCATAATTTGTAATGAAAATTATATTTCTTTAATAATTCGTTTTCAACTTCATTCTTCATTTACCTGAATTATTTACATCGTTCTTTAACTTTCAACAATTTATTACAATGCTGTAGTTCATGAACAAATTGCACTCACTTTTAAACATCATCTTTTATGAGATGAAAATATTCAAACGTACAAAAGACATGATTTATGTGTAAATAAGAATATCAGATTCTACTCACTTCATACTTTGATGTTGATTGACTTCCAAAACTGATGCCGAGCCATTCATGGTCATTTGCCACAGCAAACAAAGAAGAGACAGAAGCTATCAAGTCTCTACATCAATAATTCTTAAAATTTCACCATCTACTCTCCAAAACCCCCATAAAGCTGATTAGGGGTCTTTGGGGTCTTTATACACCAGTAGAATACAAAAGAATTACTCTAAATCATTACTTTCTCAGCAAAGTAATTCTGACGATGCGAGCAAGCATCCGACACACTCTCAACAGTAGAGATATTGCAATTACCACATTACACGGGACGGGATACAGAAACGTGAGCACCTTTAACTCACGTTTACTTAACGGTTCACTCCTACGCGCAATACCATAGATTGCCTATGTATATTTCATTATGTCGCCCTCTCAGCAAAGAATTTTCTATTCATGCAACGATTGCCTATTGTGAATGTTTCATGATGTCGCCCTCTCTCATAATGGTCATGAAATAAGATATTTCTGATCGAGGGCGTAATATTAAGCTAAAGAAATGATATGCATCGCTTATGATATCTATGAATGGCTGGCTAATTTCCAATAGAACTCACGTACGTATTGAACGAATAGCCACGTAAAAAGACTCACTTCAAACGGTAATTTCAACATGTGTTGCTGCTATTCGCGTATTATTGATCGTTTCCGTTCAGGGTATTGGCTTTCGCAAGCAGATGTGTAGAACTTAAAACTTCGACACAGAAGTCAATGCAAAATCAGAAAATCCCCAATTACGGGTGTGTAAGTGTGAAGTTTGCAACCCATAATCTTTACAACCAAACGCAATAAGTGCTGGATATGTCTGTACATTATTCTTGCATGTGTTCATCTGATTTTAGCTTTTATTTAAAACAATAGGGGATATCGATTAAGTGATTAGTATTCACGTAAAAGTGTACGTGAAATTCTGCAATACACGGTGTGCTGTACTGTTCAAGCAGGTAATGGTTGGCTGAATTTCAATAGAACTCACGTTTTCGTTCTCGTTCGCGTTCGCGTTCTGGATGATTGCAAACTCTCCAGTATGTCTTGACTCCATCAGGTTCAGTAAGGAAGTGAATTTTTAATCACACAAAAGCCCCACACACATATCTGTACTGAATCAATAATACTGATCACATGTCTTTGTCAACTATTGACTAAAAATCAAACTGGCAATCTCAACTTTTTAGTGGTCTTAATACAATTGGAAAGTTTAAAAAATTTAATTTTAGACATCTGACTTGACTAGGGTAACGACGGAGAGTAACGAACTTGCAACTGAAAGCGACTGATAGTAACGATAGTGTGCGTGGCTAGTGGGTTGTGTGAGCGTTAACTGACTTTAACTAACGATGACGGGCAAATAATTCAAAACTGCAATCCGCAGGTCTACGCTGCTTGTCGTTACCCGTAAGTCGTCACTTATGATGAACTTGACGCTGCATTCAATATATTAAATGGGCACGCATGTGCAGAGATACTGAAGAAGATTCAATGATGCAGATCTGAATATTGATGGTCATTTCAGATATGAATGTACACTCTTGACAACCAATGCCAGGAGATACATTATGGCGTAACAATGCAGCAACCGGCACTTGCAGAATTACTTGCATTTTGTTGTAATTAAGTATCATCAGACTCATAGTCCTGTTGAAGATCGCCGTCTCTTTTGTTTGTAGTTCACGGATGCCAATCAGGTCTCATCATCTCAAGCTATTTAATATATTGTTTATAAGCTAAATACCACGCAACTTAACTATTCGTAACAGAAATAAGGAAGGTTCTGGAAGATCCTGATCCGGTTGATGCAACAAAACAACAACCGAATAAAACGGTTTCTTTGAATGTTTGAGAGATCTGAACATTACTTCAAGAGTATATTTAGCTGTCCACATTCAACAGCCTTTTGTTTTCTTATTGTTTCATTTCCATAGGCGTTCCTATCATAATAATATTGAAAGAGATAACAGTTACCAGAACGCACGTAAAGTAAATAGGGTAGTTTTTGTTCGTATTTCAAATTGGGTACCTCCACTCAAGTGACAATAACTTAAGAATGTTTTGTCCGATTACAACATAATAAATTTTCTATGAAAGCTAATGAAATATAACATCTCATATCGGAACAATTTTGCAAAAGAATAAAAGAAACTGGTTATATAAAATCACTGATTAGATTACACTCTATTTTGACTCACCCTGTATTGTCAATCATGCTGATAATAATGAGACTCATACTAACATAAAGTAGAGGTCCTCAACCCAACAGGTGTACTCCATTATGAAATATCATGCTTTAGCTGAAGTCAAATTAAGTCTGTACCTAAAGAAGTTTTAAAGTAGTCACATCAAGGTCACAAATATGCTCTTCACCAAATAGGGATTATTAAAAGGATGAAAGGTTTATAAGTTAGCAAATAATGATGCATATTCGTATAACATTTAAAAATCTACAATTATTAGTAAAATCCAGATCATCATTTTTTCAATAATGAGTAATTATTCAAAAGTTATGTAACGCTGCATAAAAATTCCTCTTTGCCCATAAATCACCAAGGTTTCCATCATATAATCATCATATAATATCTTCATGACATACATTTTTGTAAACTAAATAATCAATAAAGAATAAGAATACGATATCATTATTAGTCTAGACTTCATGACTGTATTCCTATCATTTTTAACCTTCTTGATGCAAGAATGGTAAGTTCAGTCTCTCGAAAACATGTCACCTCTTGTTGTTAATCATGCTGCAAATAGTAAGACTCATACTAACATAAAGAAGCGGTCCTCTACCCTAAAGGTATACTCCATTAGGAAATAGAACTTAAAAAGCATCATTGAAATAGAACTTAAAAAGCATGCTTTAGGTGAGCTGAAGTCATATACTTCATGACTGTATTCCTATCATTTTTAACCTTCTTGATGCAAGAATGGTAAGTTCAGTCTCTCGAAAACATGTCACCTCTTATTGTTAATCATGCTGCAAATAGTAAGACTCATACTAACATAAAGAAGCGGTCCTCTACCCTACAGGAAATAGAACTTAAAAAGCATGCTTTAGGTGGGCTGAAGTCATATTAAATCTGATTGCTATATAACCTGAAGGCTTTATTGCAATTATATTCAAGGTCACACATCATATTTTTCACCAAATAAGGGTAATTTAAAATGATTACAAACTGCAAATAATTAGTTTTATCCTTGCAATATTGAAAGATGTACAGTTATTATTTAATCCAGCTCTCCATTTTATTCAAAATGTGCTTATATATATAATTATATTAAAAAAATATGTACCACTTTATCAAAAAATCCATTTTGCACATAAATTACCATTTAATCATCATATCTACATGTACATGACGTGCATTGTTTAAAGTAGAATAATCAACAAAGAATGAGAGCACATATAACACGGTTAAAACATAATCTTAAGAACCGGAAGATAAAGCTCCCAAAAAAAAAAATGTTGAGTAAAAAACAAGTTTAGACATTGTAATACTGATTTTTTTTTGGATATATCAGTTTGAAAATCAAACAAACTTTATAATAAAGTATATGCTTGAGTATACAGTTGCTTATAACGTTTTAATGAAATAAAACAGTTATCTTTATAAGAAGATTCACCTGCATTTCCGAATACTATATACATGTACAACTTAACAAGTCACACACTTATGAGAAACTGTGTCAAGCTTAAAATAAATATATCAGTAGACGCGTAGAAGAAAAGAGGTAATCAAAATTAAACATGGCTCTATAATATGCTATACTTTCCACTTATATTCAGTGCATAGTTAAAGTATAGTATAATGTTTTCAGATATTATAGTAAAGTCGTCTTAAAGGGGCATTGGACAAAATTTGGAAATTTTGTTTGTTGATGATTTACACTTCCTATGTTAGAAATAACATACAATTACCAGATATCGGGAAAACAGACAATTACCAGATATCGGGAAAATTTGATCAAAACCTTCAAAAAATATAAAACTTTGAATTTTATTTTATTTGTCGATTTTGGGTATGAGGTTCATGAGGCTATTCTCTATACGTATTTATTGCTGCTATACAACGAGAAAGAGCCAAAGATGTGTTTTTAAAACATTCCTTTCACATCATAGATTGCAAACAAATCAACAGAAATTTTAAATTTTCATTAGATCATCTGAAAAGGCCAATTCTAGAAATTCAACTATAGAGGGCAGTATTTATCGCTGTCGACAATGGCATAATTAATGAATACGTCAACAGATACTTGTACTGTAAAATTGTTAAAATTACTTTATTTTGATCAAATGATTTGTGTTTTTGCCAACTGCAGACTTGTTGACTTGTAATCATGAATTTGCCAACTGCAGATTGCATGGCTGGACTTGATTTACCAGTCTTGTGTTCTGAACTTTTCAAATCTTAAAATCGCTGACTGGGCAGCACTTAAAATTGCCAAATACAAGTTGGCCTCACCTAAAATTATCTTGCTACCTTCTTTATCATGGTCCTATCATCTAGTTCCTATTCCCTGGACCTAAACCTACTTTGGAAATTCACTCCACTCCATATTCTTTACTTACTTAGTATTGCCTCTCCTCCTTTTGCCAACTAGTGTTTAGGTAATAAATGGTCAATAATTATGGTGTTTGCCAACTCGAAAGTTTTGGTCTTGGTATTTAAAAGCTCCATTTTTGCCCTTTATTTTGTAGTTTTGCTGACTGGTAGGGCCCTAAGCCTTCCAAAACTTGGATTATTCAACTGTAGTCTTTACTCTATAAGACCATAAATTTTGTAACCTTCTTTCCCCTACCTCGGAAGTAGAAGAAAAGAAGGTAGTGCCTTCCCTTCCTCGTTTTTTCTTGCTTGCTTTCTTTCTTTTCTTTTTTCCCCCTTTTCTTTCCTTTTCTTTCCTTTTTTCTTTTTCTTCCTTTCTCTTGTCTTTTTTTCTCCCCTCTCCTCCATTTTGCCGACTGGCATATATGAATTTGCACACTTCTTGATGAAAAGAAATCATGATAGTTTCCAATCCTCTGTCGTTCGTTTCGGCCATATTTTACCATTCTTTAATTAGATTACTGAGAAATTCGCAAGTTCAACATGTTTATAATCGAGGAGATAATATATCTTATTTTACTGTCTCAAACGAACGTATAACGAGTTCTATTTCCCCACGTTTGTCTTCGCACATTTTTATGAGAAATCTCTTTTAAACCTTAAATATTCATTGTACTGGTCGTCTGAGTAGCTCCAAAAAATACTTCCGGTGCTTAGTGTGGTCCTTTATCTAATCGATCAAATTAAAAGACCGATGTAATAAGACCGATTGAAAAGTTCGATTGAAAAGTTGCGATCTAAATGTTCGATTTAAAAAAGTTCGATTCAAAAGTACGATTTTAAAGTTTAATTTAAAAGTTCGATTGGAAATTGCGATTTAAAAGTTCGATAATGCGATTTAAAAGTTCGACTGAAAAGTGCGATGAAAAAGTGCGATTTGAACTATCGATGAACTCTGTTTGGTTAACTTATTCTATATATTTTTTCGGTAAAAATTGTCTGTTACATTTATCCGAAACAAATGTTCGAATAATCAGTTGAAAAAGTGATCGATATGCTCCGTTCGATCTCGAACATGCGATGAAAAGATCAAATCTTCTGATCACTAATTTGAACAGAAATGCTTTCCATACATACCAAGAAACACAAACTTTGTATTTCAACGGTTCTGAATATCTAGAATACAATTTGATCAAGAGTACATAGCATGCGCCATGATGCAATTTACCATTCATCGTTCAATAAGAATCTATGCTTGCTTGAGAATACTTAAGATATCAAAAGGATCCCGATCTCGATTCATTATCTATGGTACTTTAGAAGTATTTTGAATTATGTCATACAAAGAGCACGGCACGTTCACGTTCTGTTAGAAATTCACCTGAGTCTTTCATTTCATTGACAACACTATAGCGAATTAAATTACTGAAAATTAGATAACCAGTAGAGTTCGTAGAACTTGAGACATTATCCATCAGATTTTTTACAAGGTTTCATTTTCTACTCTAATTAACTTCCGATCGATGCCTCGTGGTGCTTTTAGGTTGTCAAGGTATGTAGAACAAAATCTTGTCCAATAAAAAAAAAACCCAGAGGTTACAAAATAGGTAAATTGTTTCACACTACTTGGCTTGTTTTCAGATCATTGTCAGTTTGTTCGTAAACAGATTTTCCGATTGACCGGTGACAAGTACGTCCGTCGCCAAGAAGTTGAAACTAAAAATATGTCTTAAATGATATTTTATTTTGACTTATTTTGGTCTTATTGGCAAGATTTCAAAAGTAAGTCAAAAATTTATAAAATATGAGAAATTAGTTTCTAGACATGTGTTTCTAGATACTGAAAAGAGTAAAAATTTTTTTAGATTGCTTAACAATATTAAGCAAAGAAATTTCGATTCATTTGTTGCAAAATATTTTATATTGGTCCCAAATTGAGCTAACTATCTTTTCTATGTATAAATCTATATCTACAAATGTATACTTTTATATAGATCGGTTGCTGAGTTACAAAGCATACCATATTTCTGAAAATTAGGGGTTGACTGTACCCTTTAAAGAGAAAATGAAAATCAAAGATATCAACCTCTTTAAACAAAAGCGAGAACTTATTCCCGTAAGGCATCACATGCATCTCCATGTGTCTTTCTTAACCCTCGTCTACCCAGCAACCCCCTCCCCCCCTAAGGTTTTTCCCGCTGCATAAAAACGCAAAAGCAACCGACCCCAGGCATTTGGGTAATCTCTTTTAAATCCTTTGCGGTCATTCTGATGAAAAAATTAGGGGGGTACCACCTAAGGTGGGGTTAGAGTAGGCCGTCAAAGTTGGGGTGTAGGGGGGGGGGTGAAGCCCTGGAAAATTTTAAGCCGCAATTTTGAAAAATATATCCCTTCTTTATTGGCAAAAAAACAGACCAAAATCGGTCATTTAGAACTTTTATAGCAAAATTTTGATTTTGGTGGCCATTTTTGCCAAAGTCCTGATTTTTCCGATTTTCGACCTTTATGACGTCATAATTCCGTAACGCATTGGCCGATTTTTGTGATCTTGGTATCATTGGATATTTCAGATTCAGATTCAGATTCATTTATTTCCATAAAAACACATAAAAATACATAAAAATAACATAGAAACAGAACAGAATTATGGAGGAAAGGACCGGAAGGCCAATGAGGCCTGTTAAATGTCCTTCCCTAGATATACAACAAAAAGTTATAGACAAAATAAATACCTGACAGCACAACTACTCAAACAAGACTACAACAGGGACGTGCTCAAAAACTTACTTATAATTTTGAATAATATTTTGCTTAAGTTGATTTCGAAATTGTTTCACATTATTACTATTTTTTATTTTACATGATAATGAATTCCAAAGGAGAGGGGAGGACCATACCTATCTATTAATAGTAGGGATATCAATGAGAAAATTAAAGTTCCTATTCAATTTGTTTTCATGACACATTCGAATTGTACACTATTTCCAAAGTAAAATGACACCAAGATCACATTTGTAGGTCAAGCGGTTCCGGAGATATGAAAGATTTTGTCCGAAAAATGTTGCGCTATTTGAGCTAAAAATAGAGGTAAATTAGGGAAAACGTCAACATAAGGAATTTAAGGGCGTGTAAAAATGACAAACAAACTAAGAAAATGATTTTTTTTTTTAAAATATTTATCTTCTACCAGTGCCTCAGAGTAGCTAAGCGTCCAAAACAATCCCATGTCTCACTTTGTATTGAAAATATCGGCCCAAATTTGAGGTCATTTGTTTAATTTTAACAAACGGACCCATTTGACAAGGTTTTCAGATTTACAACGGGAGTAGGGTGAATAAATCAACACAGCGCAACCACTAACGTTAGGCCAGTAAGGTACGGGAAATAATGACAGTTACAGTAATTGTTCTTACTCCCGTATTCTTCAAAAGTACTTATATCGACAATATTTTACTGGTTTTTACTGGATTAATGACATGAAAGAGGAGTGCATGTGAGTAACATTCTGATATTGAACCAAATTCCCAATTATTCTAACTAATACCATCCAAAAAGACGAAAGAAAACCTCGGCGTGTTTTGCAATGTCCAGCAAATGTTTATGCCGGGAATTGCTGCACATAGCGCCTAGAGCTATTCGCACTGCTGGCGGGTAT